>CABFOW010006096.1:0-13078 GCA_902141385.1 Timema californicum
AGCACGAGCTGGGGGTGTTTCTGAGAGAGCACGAGCTGGGTGTTTCTGAGAGAGCACAAGCTGGGTGTTTCTGAGAGAGCACGAGCTGGGTGTTTCCGAGAGAGCACGAGCTGGGTGTTTCCGAGAGAGCACGAGCTGGGTGTTTCCGAGAGAGCACGAGTTGGGTATTTCCGAGAGAGCACGAGCTGGGTGTTTTTGAGAGAGCACGAGCTGGGTGTTTCTGAGAGATCACGAGCTTAATAATTTAAACGTAATTAGGTTTGAAATATCAATCTCTCTCTCTCTCTCTCTCTCTCAGCACGATATTTGAAGTTATCTATGGTGAAATCACAGTAAAAAAGATTGACAGCTACTGTTCAAGCTACGTTCACCTAAGTTTAGGTCAACTCATATGCTTTGAAACATAATACAAATAACGCTGCCGATAAAATAACACGGTTAAATTGTGTCACTATTGAGAGAGGGAAAAAATGTTAGCAATGTACACGTTTTAAACCCACATTTCTGCCACAATTCCTACCAAGGATAGTTTGACTGAAATTAATTATTCAACGGTTAATTGAACGTGAAAACCAATTAATCTAGCTTGTCTTTTGGTAGGAACATTTTGTACAGACTACATTTTTTAGTTGATGTGTAAAACGATGATCCTGCCTAGGCTTGGGTTTCAATCTCATTATTTCACATTCTACCACGAGGAACAATCTGATAATGTTTTCCACTCTAAGTTTCGTTTGATTCTCCGTGCTGCGGGCGTGGTCCGAATAATCTCTGGGTCATAGCCTTATTAGGTGACCTCTTTGTTCCGGTCGCATGGTTCGAAATGAATTCCACCTGACCTCTGGACACGCACTCACCTGTTGACACTAACAGTAGGAGTCTTGTTAAGCCTTTTATTACAAGCTGTTCATTCCTTGTATCTAAACGATTGGGCTCATTTATTTGATCTAATTTACCATATAATATGATCATCTTTATCACGTCTCATAGTATCATGAATATATGAATCCAAACACATACAAATAAAAGGATACTTTCCCTAAAGCATAAAAAAGTAGAATATTGTATTAAAATGTTTCCGACAATTTGGCATTAGATTTCACTTATTTATAAAGGGTTCGTTAAATAGTAATAGTGCACAGTAGTAACTAGTAGGTAGGTTATCCTACTATGTCACCAGGCATTACTTTCCCTTTCCACTCTCCCTTCGTTTGACCTACAAAAAATCGAGATCATTGACCCTTGTTTGTGATGTGTCATCTGTCGCCAGTTTGTCGGATATTAATCACGAGATCTTGGGATAGGAGGAAAGTAGGTCACGGGGTGGTGCAACCCTTACGGTGATTGCAAAACCCTGATGTGACGTCAAGAACCAGTTTGGCAGTGATTATTTTAGACATGTTGAGACAGTAAAATAAGCGTTGATGAGGTGGTTTTTTCGTGAATAAAACACAATATGATTGGGACATATTTATAAGACACAGCACTATACAGTTTTACATGAATGTCGTATATAATCGTTCATACTGTTTTCTACTATCTATCTTAGATGAATTGATGACATTTTTTTTTGCTCACAATCCAACATGTAACAGCTCAAACCGACAACTTGATGTGCATATTAGGAAACACTGATCATATCCAGGTTTCTGATGTGTTTCCCTCACAGTCTTCTTGAGTTCATAAACATCCACGGTCTTGTGTCCACGACAAGTGTGTCGGTCAAATCGTTGCAATATCTAACCATGGGTGTCGACCACATATCCTTTAGGTCGATTGCGACGTTGATGAGGTTCCACACCTCTTGAGACTATCGTGCTTTCCATGAAATAAGTGATCTTTGATATAACCGAATTGTAATTGCTCAAATCTCGTCACTATGTGCGACTAAAACACTACAAAATTTCATCTGCATTTTTCTAACTGGACAAAGGGCGTGAAGTTGTTCTTGACACTCATGTGGATGATGACTCGTTTGGCGTTGACTTTGTCTAGTGGAAACCACTGTTGAAAATGTTGGCTATGGATGAGGGATTTCACCGGCTTTGCATTTCGAGTCCAAACATCTTCAGGTACTTGTTGGCTTTTTATGATGTGTAATTGCTTCGATGACTGCCCGCAGACAAATAAAATTATGGTTGACTCACCGTCGGGAGGCTCTTTTACATCCAGGGCCTGTGGAGAGGGAAGATGCTGGACCTATTGGACGCAGCCTCTTGAGGGGTGGCAAGATGCTTATATCTTGAAACATGCATTGTAATATATCAAATCTTTGCGCCTTCGTGATTGTTGGGTGATAATATGAACAGGAAAGTCTTCATTGGCATGTTGCATATGCACCCCAGGCTTGGTATGTGGATCCGTGTTGATAGCGAGGGTTGTAGGGCGCGCTATTTTGCTCGACAGTTTATAAGTAAGTAAAACACCCTAGCGTAGAGAGCGGACACACTGGATTTTTCTCAGCGAATGTGTTATGGTGTGCTAGTCCGTTTTCAATCAGTCAGTATTTAAGTCCCCAAACGATGGTGGCTAAACAAAAACTCCATACATACCTATGTGACATGCATGTGGTGTGACCTTATATAAATGTTTTCGAAAACAAGCAGCCTCTGTCGTGCAGCTAGACGATCAACGTAGTCTTGCATTTGTCTAGAAACTTATTATTTTCCATCACCTTGACGTAAACTGTTTCTACACACAGTGTCGCACTGGAGGGAATGCCATGCTGTTCGTCTGCAATACATTTAACCTACTTTTTAGTGGAAAGCTCCTCCTAGGCTTAGTGGGGTTTGAACACCCAATGGTGAAATAATGCACTACACACAGACAAATAACTCAATTCCTTGTCATCATCGATGTATCTCTGGAAATCCATGATGACGCCCATGATTTAAAGGATGGAGAAATGGGGTGGGACATCGCTTATAATAACCATCAAAATCGACCACCACGTTTCAGCCATTGGCGATGGTGCTGATGTTGATAAATTCGCTATTCACGATTCCGATGATGGTTTCTATTAATGCGTTGGTGAAGCTTTTCAATGCTCAGAGATTCATGCTGCGTCAAATTCCAATACAAGGTCATGTGGGTGTACATATTTGGTGTGAAGTCGAAAGCTATGAGATTGTATACCTTAGGGTAGGTTTCCCGTATGATGTCATTACCCTCTTTCATTTAATTGATACCCGCTCCCAAAAACATGACGTATTTTCCGTTTAAGAAATCGGTCTGCAAAGGTTTATGAAACTACTTATTCTTTATCCACATACTGTACATTGAGAAATATAAATGTCTTACTTTAGAGAACTGAAAGGATTATTGGCAGCATCTCCATTGCACGCCGCGTTGGATACGAATCCCACTATGCATCGTTTGGGTAGCTATTCCGTTAATACATTGTTCAGCAATTTCCCTTGCACGCTTGAAGGAATAGTGAGCGTTTTTACTTCAACTCGGTTATTGGGATACTTTGCGAGACGCCCGTTTAGTTCTTTAGCATGGGCCAAAAGCACACTCACTAGAAGGTCGACTTTGATCATTTAGACTTCAAACTGGTTGATTTCAAGGGCAGTCACAATACTGAAACAGTTTCTGGCTCTGGAACAGATCATCTTGACACTTAGTTAGCCTAAAAGGCATTCTTATTTGTTAAACACTTATCCGTGTAAATACAACAAAATATCCACCGTCTTACATTTTGCAGAGAGACGTCAAAAGCCCTCACCTTCCTTATTGCTGTCGCCAACCTCTTCAAACATGATGGGGGGGGGGGNGACTTCAAACTGGTTGATTTCAAGGGCAGTCACAATACTGAAACAGTTTCTGGCTCTGGAACAGATCATCTTGACACTTAGTTAGCCTAAAAGGCATTCTTATTTGTTAAACACTTATCCGTGTAAATACAACAAAATATCCACCGTCTTACATTTTGCAGAGAGACGTCAAAAGCCCTCACCTTCCTTATTGCTGTCGCCAACCTCTTCAAACATGATGGGGGGGGGGGTCCGTTCTATAGACCCCGGGTCCTTTGGATTCACTATTTTAATTGAACAACGCCTAAATGTACTATTTGTACGCATAAGTGTTGTAAGACATGTTTTTAAAAATAAAAATAAACATCCACCTGGGTGAATAGTGAGTGATTTGATCCACTAGGTTAAAACCCGACTGTTGGGTTTCACAATATTTGACCTGAAGTCCGTGAAAGATCGATATAGAATTCTCTTTGACTTGTAACGATCAGTTAGATGTGTTAATCATCCGTGAGGGAAGATACATATTTGTACTGGATCCATTGCCCGATCCCGAGACTGGTTTATGTTGGTAGTACGAAAAAGCGATCAAGTTTGCTGCTGTCACACTCGGAGGATTGGGGGTGTAAAAAAAGACATTTCTAATTAAACATGTACATTACCTATTTGTTGTTCTTCTTGGCAATCATTTTTAATCTGGCAATGACAAAAGATTGTCGTATACGCCTTTTACGACACAATTTATATTCTGAACCGGTCATCAGTGTGTATATCTTTTGCGTGGTTGTTTATAGCCTCGCTGTCACGTTGTCGGCTTTCATAAAAGGACTACGCTGATTATCAACGTCCGAGAGCACATCGCTGTCTGTATGAATTGCATATTTTTCAATGGCTCTGGCATAGCTTTTTAGCAACAGTACGATGCTCTTGAACAAGCCACGGAAAAAAAACTATATTTCATGTCCGCGTTGATAAGGAACATCTTGGCAGATATAAGACATTCCTGTTCAATATATGATATTATATGATCCTTGTACACGGTGTTATTATATTCGGCGTCCAATTTGTTGTACAATATAATGTTTTGACCTACAGGTATGTGGGTGAAAGAGCAATGATACTGGAATTTCGTGAGAGCGACTTCCCACTATCCGTTTAATGAGAGACTGTACTTGCTTGGTGAAATTAATGACGGTATTTTTCTGAAAATACCCCATATAACGATTTCTTGACAAAGTAATGTAAAACTGATCATTTATATCACAGCGCTGACGTAACTGGCTGGGATCCGCGATAAAACTTAGCGGGGCAATCTTTCTACTGAACAAACACTTTCTTTTTGGTGCCGTTACTTATAGCGTGTATAATTGTTAACAACTTCTATAGTGTATGGAAGACGTACATGTTGCAACTCTTGTTCGTAAAACTTTCCCTCCCCTCCTCTGGCAAGATCGGCTAGTTGGTAATACATGCCGGGTTGGCGCAACATAACATAACGTTGATGACTTTGAAAATATCTTTACTCCAACTGCTTTCGTATTCCTTTTCAAACAACATGTTGGATTTGCTGATAGGCATTGTATCACCTACTTTGAGTTTTGATTTACCTCTTTGTTTAATGCGAAGGCTGCCGTATATGTTTTCTCTGACTTGAAGAACGTTGGTTCTTGAAACGTCTTCAGGCGCTCTTTTGATATTATAATGTTTTGCACCATTGTAGGAATCAGATGATGTAAAAAAAAACGTATTTATAGCAATACGTGCTATGTTTTGCAAAGTAATACCGAATTATAGTTATGTTGAATCATTTCACGAAGTTTGCCTATACATCAGAATTATTGGTATTATTTTTTGAGAAATTGCCAGACGTGATTTGAACTCTGTCCCCTTGTCCGTTTGTAAACTCATAGGCCAACGACCAATTAGTTAGAAATATTTCTGAAAGGTGTCCCTCACGACACTCCCGTTTCGGAAGGAAACGTCCTTGCCCAGGTCATCTTGCTAAACACATCTATGATGGTGGGTGTATTTGCCGAGACGTTGAATATCGTTGAGATTGGCTTGCGAGAGATTGTCTATGCTGGACCCCACGCTCGCCTACCTCTTGCGTGTAAACTTTTTTTAAATTATGGATTTGTATAAAGTGTATGCATCCTACGCACGAAGCCATTCACCTACTTTAGCTAGATATTTCTTGGACACCGCCCCTGCAGAATGTGAAGGGTCGCAGTAGATAGATACCTGCCAAACGATCCATTAGGTGCAGAAAGACATCCAACTGTTTTCTTCCACCTTTTTTAATCTCTTCTTTTTCAGAGGTGCGCATTGCAACGGGGTCAGTGGTTTAGGTACGAACGTTGTATCTATAATGACCCCCAAGCGTATCGGGTCGACAAGACATTAGTTTCAGGAAGTTTATTTTTTGGAGCACTTTGAGAAACGTTCACCACCTCGACGGCCTACTGTGTCATTTTATTCTGACTAGATCTTTGACTAGATCCACAATGTTGAGTTCTCGGATGATGGGCATAACAGCTGACACCCACAGTGGGGATTAACATCCTATTTATGGTCGGCATAACATAGCGCATTGCAACGGGGTCAGTGGTTTAGGTACGAACGTTGTATCTATAATGACCCCCAAGCGTATCGGGTCGACAAGACATTATTTCAGGAAGTTTATTTTTTGTAGCACTTTGAGAAACGTTCACCACCTCGACGGCTTAATGTGTCATTTTGTTCTGACTAGATCCACAATGTTGAGTTCTCGGATGGTGGGCATAACAGCTGACACCCACAGTGGGGATTAACATCCTATTAATGGTCGGCATAACATCACATTATCATCATCAAAACGACTATCACGCTCGGCACTACGATAATCCTACTCTAACGGACACTTACTCGGGAAGAACTAAAATTAGGTTCATTACTTTGCCACAAGATTTTAAATAAAATATTATGTAAGAACAATTTGTCATCTAAATGACGCTTAGCGTTTTTCACGAATCCTATTATGTCACATACGGAATGGATGGATAATTCAACGAATTCTAGAAAGTGGAGGATCGAAATATCACATTCTGAATGGGCAGTTAATACGGTGCATTATGGTATGTTGAAAGTCTTGATATCATATCCTGAATGAACAGTTAACACAATGCATTCTAGTATGCTGAGAGTCATGATGTCATATCCTGAATAGACAGTTCATACAATGCATTCTAGTATATTGAAAGTCTTGATGTCATATCCTGAATGGACAGTTCATACAATGCATTCTAGTAATATTGAGAGTCTTGATATCATATCCTGAATGGACAGTTTAGTATATTCAAAGCCGGGATGTCATATCCTGAATTAATATTTCATAAAGTCCATTCTTGTATGGGGAAACTTTACTTTTCCCAGAGTACGGTTTCTTAAAGGTTAAGTGTAGGTCGTTCCTTGACGTGTCCTTTATCTATAGTCTTGCAGACATAGAAATAACCTCATTTGGCCGTTCAAAATGTTAGTAAAAAATAAGGTATTCTAACTCCAATACACGTGTCCTGCATCTGTCACGTTTGAAGGGAATAGAACCTACACATGGTCCTTTTTCCCATCGTTGTTTACGGGATGTTGTTTTATATACAATCTTAAAGGTTCTTACCATGGCTATCCGATCATAGCTTGGTGTTGTGAGCGTGCGCTTGTTAGGGAAATGGATCGATACAAGTCATGTCGACGCCACGTTGCGTGTTGTCTACCTTAGTTTTGGGCAAGAGGTAGCTTAAGTGAGTGTGCCGAAAAGCGGGGCTGGTTTCAATGGGGGGCCCGGTGCGTGGGGTACACGCTGTCAAGTGACGGAGGAGGGTGTGATCCCCATAACCCTCAGCGACTGTGGTCATGCCGTACCTCCTCCACAAGTTCCTGGTCTACAATGTGAGTAGCTTTTCCTTGTGGGACCTAGTTCTGTTCCCAAGTATGTACACGTCTTGTTATCCCGGTATTTAATCGGTTGATCTTTAGGGTTGAATGTTGAGTATTTGATGTATTGTCAGAGATTAAGCTACATTTTTTAAAACAATCGTGCTGAGATAGCCCTGTATTGAAAAAAAGGCGCCGAACTAAACAATATGTATATAAATTAAAAGCTTTGAATTTTTCCTCGTCTAAATTGTACAAAACCTCAACTGCTTTCACAATTGTACGATATATTTGAACAGGCATATTTTAAGAATCATTTAAAAAACTTTATATCAACATTAATATTATAAATTTTATTTGGTGCCGTGATACTTCATATTATGTAAGGTAGATAATATCCAGCTACTGAATTACTTATTTTTTTACTCGTGTAGGAAATAAATAGTTTATTAATCTTTTTTAATTCTATTTTTTATCATTTTTGTATGAAGGGTAAAAAATTGATATTTAAAGTAGGTTGACTGATATTCTTTTACCAAACATAAATTTGGCCAATTTCGGCAAGATTTGGTGGTTTTACGATTTTATTATTTCCTGTATAAATTTACTCATCTTTTCTTTCGAGTTTTGGTTTTGATCCTGTCATGAAGTCTAGTTTTGAGGTTAGACAGGCTGCCCTTTACGTTAAGTTAGATCCCGATTAATGTACGATGAAATATGCTTGTACTACACGTTTAATGTCATTGAATTCGATCAACGGAGATAACCCGTGTCTTTGGTATTAGCTCAAACTGGTGGACATGATGATACAGATAAAAAACTTTATATCAACATTAATATTATAAATTTTATTTGGTGCCGTGATACTTCATATTATGTAAGGTAGATAATATCCACTACTGAATTACTTATTTTTTTACTCGCGTAGGAAATAAATAGTTTATTAATCTTTTTTAATTCTATTTTTTATCATTTTTGTATGAAGGGTAAAAAAATGATATTTAAAGTAGGTTCACTGATATTCTTTTACCAAACATAAATTTGGCCAATTTCAGCAAGATTGGGTGGTTTTACGATTTTATTATTTTCTGTATATATTTACTCATCTTTTCTTTCGAGTTTTGGTTTTGATCCCGTCATCAAGTCTAGTTTTGAGGTTAGACAGGCTGCCCTTTACGTCAAGTTAGATCCTGATTAATGTACAATGAAATATGCTTGTAGTACACGTTTAATGTCATTAAACTCGATCAACGGAGTTAACCCGTGTCTTTGGTATTAGCTCAAACTGGTGGACATGATGATACAGGAGTCAGCCTCGTCGTGTCTCAGGGGTGGGAAAGAGTTTCAAATCTCAGTCCGGTGCACACGAGGCGGGTTTTTTTCTCTTCCCAAATACTTTCCCACGCTCCCTTCAATCATTTCTTCTAAATTCTACCTTTCCTCGTCCACAACCTCATTAGTATAAATACGAGGATAGATTCGGATGGGTGGTAAGATTCGGAACATGGAACTCTCCTCATTTGAGTACTCAGAAACAACGAATAATAGAAGCGTTGAAAGTGTGTGTGTTTGTGTGTGTGTGTGTGTGTGTATATATATAGTCTATATATGTGTGTGTTTTACACCCCATTATTTGTGAATTTCCCCAATTCATTAGTCGGGTGAATTTCTGCCAATTACGTGAACCTACTTCTCCTCCTGACCATTTCATGAACTGGGTAACAAATAGGCCAGACTGTGTGTGTTTTACACCCCATTATTTGTGAATTTCCCCAATTCATTAATCGGGTGAATTTCTGCCAATTACGTGAACCTACTTCTCCTCCTGACCATTTCATGAACTGAGCAACAAATAGGCCAGTTCATGAACTGTGCAGCCTTTGCGCTGCCCATTTCCTGGAGAGGCTATTTGATGAACTGAGCAGCTGCAATCGTTGCCCGATTTATGAACTGGACTGGCTTTTTCCAGGTCCGTGAACTGGACAAGCGAAGAAAAGGTTTGGTCTTTAGGTTAATTTAACTTTTAATCGTTTTAGAATGGAAGGTTAGGTTTAGTTAGGTTAAGCTAGGTTGGATTATTTTAATATAATATTTTAAAACTAATTTCAGATAAGCTTGTAATAGATAATACAGTAAGCTCCCATTTCATGAAATGGGCAAAAATATAATGCAATTTTTGCCCAATTCGTGAAATGTTTAAGCGAAGAAGCCAGCTCACGTAATGACCATAAATTGTTCCATTTCATGAAACAGGCAGTTTCACCATTAGGGTGTGACATATACATTCAACGGTAAAAGCACCAATAAGAATTATAGTACTTTTGAATTCAAACACGGAGGAGTTGGACGGGAATAGGAACAATCGGAAAATACAGTCAAATTTAAGAAGGAATGGCCTTTTTAATATAACATAGAGTTCTTTGTATCCAACATTGACAACAGTTCACTACATAATATTATTTCATTGTTAATTATAATAGTTATCAAAGGGAAAGCTACAGACCACGTGAGTTAGCGTTTGAGTACCTGTAAGTGTAGCTATTGACATTTGTCAAATAAAACTCTTCTAATGAAAATTTGAGTGTACTTGGTGCTCTTCAGAGTTGTCGGTCGAATTGACCATTCCGTGAGAAACTCTGTCTATGTCGGAGCAGCCGGGGCCTCCTCAAGGTCGTTTGGATAATCGTAATTATTAAGGCCTTTAGACCCGGCTGGAAGGTCTCTAAGCCAGAGTCGCCCAACTGGCAGCCCGTGAGCCAAATGAAGATGTGATCCTCACAGTAGCCTGGAGGTTAATTAAAGGGAAACCCTCGGTGACGGTTCAAAATAACCATCTTTGTTTAAAAAGGTCGTGATTGCATCTTGGCATATATTTATTTGATTGATAACAAATATGTAGGCCTATTTATAATGTTAGATTGTTTTGTGAACGTCTGTGTGTGTACATATTTCATCATACATTTTTGAGAGATTTATACTAACTCTTTTTAGCAATAACATTTGAACGGTTCTTTCAACTAAAAATCTAATTAATACAAAAGTATTGACAGTAATTGCTTATTAGGAATATTATTTGTATGCCTGTATTAAGTTTATGGGATTATTAAAACTATATTCTTGGCCCGTGGTGCAAACTGATGATTAGGTTTATCCCTTGTGATGAAAAACGTTGGACCACCTTGGACTAAGGCGTCAATCTCGTGTTAAGACTGGACTGGTTGGTCGGGGTTCGAATCTCTGTTGGCGTGTTCTGAGGGTGGTGATCCACTCTCTCCACGCAGATTAAGGTACACTACCTCATTACTAGCAACTAAGCTTAATTAGTACTTACGTGTATGACCCGAATGGGTAGTCAGTAAGGATGCTAAATAATATTTATAAAGGTACGCATGAGACATGGTGAACGAGTACAAACTTTTATCGTAGGATCGTTATAAGATAAGTACATTTTATATTACAGTTCATAAAAATACTAAATATACTTTTATGAATTGATATACTATGCTAGTCCCCTTGTTATATAGCATTGTTTGAGTGTTCGGCTCAGTGTTGTCGACCTGTTCCTTCTCACCCCACCCCTCCTCCGCAGATAGAATTAGTAACATATACTTTCAAGTGAATACACAACAATAAAGACGCCCAAGTAAATTTGGCGCCTACTGGAGGGATACATGTAGTTCTTCCACTTGGTGTCCCAAGTTACCCACCAACCTAAATCTTCTTGTTTCTGTGATACATGTAGTTCTTCCGCTTGGTGTCCCAAGTTACCCACTAACCTAAATCTTCTTGTTTCTGTTAGGGGACATGGAACCCAGGACCATAAAACACTTGTTGATCCTTGACATTCCCAGTAATATCCTATTTTCCGTTCACCGTAGGAATTGTTTTCTGAAAGGCCTTTTTCCATACCATAAATCTACAATATAGTAGGATATTGGTAGTAAAAAAGACCTTTCAGAGAGTAATTCCTACCGTGAATGGAATATAGCACCCATCCCTAGTTTAGCTTAGTTGCACATGTGGAGAGAGCAGTAGTAGTCGGCTCTCACACACGGCAGAGCGGGATACGGGGACCTGCCGTAATGGGTTTTTTCCATAGTGAATTTTGCGGCTAAAATAACCAAATAGTGGCTAACGGGTTTTTGAATGGTACTGTACCTTTTATTTTAGCGGGGGAAATATGTTTGTTGTTGATTCTGTATGGTTTGCTTGATTTTAAAGTAATCTTAAGCACGAGATAGGTAAATATAAATTTAGTTTTGCATTAGTGGCACTACTGCCCTTTTCATGCGGGCTTTAAAAGTATTCTCTGCAGTATGACCAACTTCTCTCTTTATAGAAAGTGCTCAGGTTACTAATTTGCAACAATACTTATCTTGTATCAAGGATTTTTGAAGATAATTTTATTTGAAGCATGCCTTGACTATTGAGGACTTGAGCTTTCACTTTATTTTCAAAAAGGCCTTGGCCCTTCATATGTTTAAAAAAAAAAAGTGTAACATTATAAAATCTAACGAAAAATTAGATATTATGTATCAGGTTACATTTTTATAACTTTTAAAATGTGAATTCCGCTTTTTCGTTCCCACTACAGACTGACGTAATATTTGTTTCTGTATCTCATTGGTTGGTTGGTACACCTGGAGGTCGTGGGAAGCATGTTCAGTCTCGCATGAATCTTTATTATTATTATTATTATTATTATTATTATTATTATTATTAGCACCGCGTCTTACTACCCGTTCGGGTTATACGCACTTACGCTAATGTGCAATGGTAGGGTGAATGTGAGATGAAATGAAGGACCTACAGTTTAACGTGGAATCCGAACCACGGTGGAGGCCTGGCATTCCTCACATTCACAAGATGTCTTGTCAGAGGTGGAGGAAGGGTTTGGTAATCAGATAAATCTTTGCCGGGACCGAGGATTGAACCCCGGCCGCCAGCATAGAAGTCTGACACCTTACCCCTAGACCACCAGGTCACCTATTTAATATAAATAAAACACTATTTCCGAGCTTATAAACAGTAAAAAGCTCATTTTAATCGGTTGATATGGCACCAATCCATATTATATAATCATGTTTTAATTGGTATCTAACCACTTTGATTGGTGATTTAGGACGTGGCTTGAGTTGACCTGCCACATTGCCAAATTATTTTTGTTCGTTTATTTGTGCTCGAATGTACCAGAACATGAACATTTGTGATAAAATTAGTCGTTTTATAGAACTTTAATACAAAATAAACCTAAGTTGTACCCATGTGTTCTGGCGGTCTAGGGGTAAGGTTTCAGACTTCTGTGCTGGCAGCCGGGGTTCAATCCTCGGTCCCAGCACAGATTTTTCTGATTACCAAACCCTTCCTTCACCTCTGACAAGACATCTTGTGAATGTGGGGAATGCCAGGCCTCC
>CABFOW010006096.1:21947-35485 GCA_902141385.1 Timema californicum
CCTCGATCTCCCCGTCCTCAGCAGTCAAGCTCAACACGGCTAGCGCGTTAGCCAACTACGCCACCGAGGCGGGTCCCATATTTGTAAAATATTGTGTTTTTGTTGGTAGACTCTTTCCCATTTTACCATCAAAAATAATTTTTGTTAGTCTCCCAAAAATGTATTATGAAATATGGACGCACACACACTTTGACAAAATAACTCAGCAATATAATACACTAGCAATCCCGCACGGCGCTGCCCGTGTCCCGCTGTGGTATATTAATTATATAAGCCGCCTCTTTCCCTCCCCCTACCACTCCCGCGGTGCCAGATTTCAAACGGAAATGTATCTCTGAAACGTAATTCTAGACTAGATTAAAAATATTTTCTTCAAACATTTGTTAAAAATAGCCTAGTTAAAATGTTAATGAAAAATTAAAAATCCTGCTTCGAGGTGAATTTGGACCCCCTTCCATCCACCTATGTTAGAAATTTCAGATCTCTGCATGCCGTAGAATTGGCTGCACACAAACAAACAAACAAACACACGCAAACAAACATTTCCTTCTATCATTATATATATTACATTTTAGAAAACATTCTAAAAATAATCTTTCGTAAGGAGTTTTAGAGTATGTTATAATAACAAAGACTACAATAAGAAATAAATTGAATGTTAAAGGTTGAATAGACGAAAATGATGAATGTGTAATCAGTTTAATGACAGAGATTGAGCAATATACTAAAGTAAACAATGATATGGGATAGAAAGTGGACTAAAAATATTGTGTACAAACACAGTTGGCATATTTAAATAAAATGCAGGTCAAATTAAAAGTATAAAAAGTATAAAAAAATATAGTTAATAGGAAATACATATAATTGTTGAATAATTAAATACACTTAAAATTAGTTTAATAGAATTAGAAACTTTAAACTAATTTAATTAAATGAAATAATTAACATTGAATAAATACTAAAATTGCAAAATGAAACGCAGTTAAATTAAGTGAAGTGAAAATAAGCAGACTAATTAAATTCAGTTACGAAAAACGTCAAAAAGAAATCGAAAATTATTGAGCTTCCTGAGTTCGCTCTCATCGTGTCCCACCACCCTTCGGACTCCATGATTATGGTGCGTCCAATTGTTAGCACCGAAACATGTCGGTGAAATAGAACTTCTGTAGAAAAACATCATCATTGCAGAAATTTTAATAACAAAGGAGTAAGGGAAGTCAATCCCAACAACAAGACTGTAATAATTTTTACATATTTATATTCATTTCATGTTATTAATGTTTTTATGAACTTAGATTTAGATATTTTAACTCGTGTTATTTCTTTTGCTTCATATTTACTTTTTAATTAGTCTACTCCCATCTAAACTTATTTAATGTTTATGCAACTTATCCCCTACTTTAATCCTCAATTTTAGTATTTTACATTCGATTTTATCTTTCTACTGCATAATTCTTAATTTAATTTTAAATCCTTACTTTAATTATTCGCACTAATTTTCGATTTCTTTTTTACGTTTTTCGTAATTGAATTTAATTGGTCTGCTTATTTTCACTTCACTTAATTCAACTGCGTTTCATTTTGCAATTTTAGTATTTATTCAATGTTAATTATTTCATTTAATTAAATTAGTTTAAAGTTTCTAATTCTATTAAACTAATTTTAAGTGTATTTAATTAATCAACACTTATATGTATTTCCTATTAACTATATTTATTTATACTTTTTATACTTTTAATTTGACTTGCAATTCATTTAAATATGCCAACTATGTTTACACAATATTTTTAGTCCACTTTCTATCCCATATCATTGTTTACTTTAGTATATTGCTCAATATCTGGTATTAAACTGATCACACATGTACATCATTTTCGTCTATTCAACCTTTAACATTCAATTTATTTCTTATTGTAGTCTTTGTTATTATAACATATTATATATATTAATAACATAAATGTAAGCCTATAGTAAAATGCAATTAGGACAATATTTTAATTTGAATAATTAGCTATTTCACATCTGCCACCCAGGGCTTTCTTTTAATTTCCCTCCAAGAGACTGTGAGTGACAGTGACAGTTTCATTGAACGTGGGCCACCAGATGGATCACACTGGTCTGAGGATTAAGGAGTCGCTCTTGCAATCGACTAGAATGGAGACTGCGTGGAGCTCGGGACTCAAATCCCGGTAGCGTGTACCATGAGGGTGTTATATTTCGTAAATGGGTTTCCACTCTTCCTCCACGCAATTGCGGGTACACTTAATCTAAATACAACTTTCTTCATACCTTAAAAAATTAGCGTAATCAGCACATAAGCGTATAACTCAAACGGATAGTAAGACGCGGTGTTAAAAAACCCCAACAATATTGATAAATTATTATCTAATATTTAGGATGTTGGAAAACAATGTGATTAAGAGAATATTCGCTCCTGAAAGGGATGAAGATACTGAGTAGGAAGTTAGGCTTTATATTATAATGATGAGTTACATACCCTGTACTCAACGCACGAGATTGTTAGGATAATTAAGTCTCGTAGATTACAGTGGGCAGGACATTCAGCGCGAATGGGATAATCTAGAGCCTTGTTCAGGGAACTGACTGGCAAACCCAATGGGAAGAGTCCAGAGGGAAGGCCTGGACGCAGATGGAAGGATAATATTAGAATGAACCTGAAGGAGATAAGGTGTAATGAGGTAGACTGGATAGAGCTAGCTCAAGATAGGAATAGGGTGTAATGAGATAGAGCGGATAGAACAAGCTCAAGATAGAGATATGGTGTAATAAGGTAGAGTGGATAGAACAAGCTCGAGATAGGGATAGGGTGTAATGAGGTAGAGTGGATAGAACAAGCTCAAGATAGGGATAGGGTGTAATGAGGTAGAGTGGATAGAACAAGCTCAAGATAGGGATAGGGTGTAATGAGGTGGACTGCATGGAACTACCTCATGATAGGGATAAGTTGTAATGAGACTGGACTGGATAGAACTTGCTCAAATTAGATGTAGGGGATGTTCTTTTATAAGAACGTTAGTGACCTTTCGAGTAATTAAGTAATATTATATAGACCTGCTCCCAAAATGAACATTTTATACTGTACCTAATTTAAATCAGTCGGGTTGACAGAATGCCTGTGACACAGCTGTCAAGATGTCCCTGGCAAAGTGTTTGCATTTTAAAAGGACTCAATCCAATGTGAAAACTGTGCAAAACGAGTTTTGGGACTATCATGCTCTTTAATCACCGCCTATCTGGGTCCCCAACCCTCCTCCCTCACACGGCGCGTGAGTGTTCAATGACGCTGACATGTATATTTCCTGTTGGCTGTGGTCTTTGTTGGATATTCAAAGGAAATGTTCCCACGTTTCCATACATTGCATTTCCCCATCAAGGGGTATAACTTGTTGATAACTTGTGGCCGGGACGTCATATCGAGCTGAGGGAATGTCTACCGGTAGGACGTATCATCTTTTAGGCCTACATGTTTATAGTCAACTTGATACCATTTTACCATCCTACTAGCTTAATTTTAAAAGTATTTCTATTTTCTATTTGATGTGACAGCTGCAAATTCCACAACCTGACATGAGAATATTAAAAATCTGTTTCGGTGCCCACATGGTATGAGGCGCTACTCTCCCTTATACTAGACTGCTAGATCATGGATCATGGTTCTGGTGTTCTGAGGGTGGCTTTCCACTCTCTTTCCACGCAAGTGCGTGTACACTTTTTCTAAATTCAACCTTTCGAATCCCTAACACATTAGTAACTTATATATATATATATATAAGTTACTAATGTGTTAGGGATTCGAAAGGTTGAATTTAGAAAAAGTTTACACGCACTTGCGTGGAAAGAGAGTGGAAAGCCACCCTCAGAACACCCGAACCATGATCCATGATCTAGCAGTCTAGTATAAGGGAGAGNTAACTGTCAAAAGTTTATTCCTAACTGAATTGACAGTTGCCAACTCTCTAGTCTCAAGGGATTGTATTTCGACAGACCTAACTTAACTAACAGTCACAAAAATTTGACACACACAACCTGTAACCACAAATCATTTAACATTTTTTCCGAATTTACTTTTAAATAGGGCGACAACTTAAACACAAAGTAAGAGAAAGTTTATGCTTCAAATTGTAGCCTTAATAGAACAAAGGATATAAATATGGTTTGTTGTGAAAAGGAAGAATGGTCTATGTCCTCAACACTTTTTGTTTGGGGGTGAGGTACAACATGTAAAGGGATGGTATCGCAAAATTAATTCAGGACGGATGGCAATCCTTGCACACCAAAAAAATCAAAATAATCTAAGGCTGCCATGCTCTCTATGATTATCATTGAAGCTGAATTAGGCTATGATTATATTACCTACAGCATGCCCACCTGCAGGGCCGTGAAGAGAAATCACAGGCCCCAGGGACAAATTCAAATAATACTTTAAAACACTTTTAAAAATATGAGTTACACAGATGTGATAAAAACATATAGACTCACAATACAAAGGACAAAGTATACCAATAATCATTATTATTATAAAACAGGTCACTTTGACTTTTCAATTGAAAATAAAAACATGTTTAAAAATGAAAAATCCAACTAAAGGAGACCTGACTTATTTCATAAGTAAAATGTACTACTTTTGAATTGATAAACTTAAGGTTAAAAAACCTGTAAAAAAATTATATTTTTAGTTTAACCAAAAAGCATGACATAATAAAGTTTAATTACATTAAAAAGCATAATATTTAATATTTAAAGCATTAAAAGCTTCATATTTAAAGTAATTGCTGCCAAATGTTATTAAAAATCTATAATTTTACATACATAAATTAAAAAATTGCTTTTCTGGCCTTTTTGTTAGCAAACGTGTCGTCGTGTAACAAGTTTAAGCATTAAGGATTGGACTATTTTTTTTAGATACAGTAAGTATTATAAAATATATTATATAATATTTGCGATATCTGCAGCTCTGGAGGGTGGCTTTGTTGTTTGGTTGTGTTTCCATTGAGTCACTGAGCATGATAAATACATTTATTCTACTGCTGCAACTCACTTTGTGTCCACAGTACGTAGGGTTTGGTTTTAAATCTCTCCCTTCATCCCCCAGTATCCATCAATTTAAAAATATTTTGATGTTAATGTATCTGTGAATTATTTTAAAAGCCTTGATTGACAAACAATTGCTACATGTTATTATATTCTAGTTCGAGTGATTACAAAAATCCAGCTACCAATCGAAATATTACATTTAACAAAAATGAAACATCTGATGTATAAATTTAAATATTTTGAGTAAAGGGGTGTTTTATTTTGTCTGATAAACTTTTCAAAAGGTTTCTGTTAGTAAGTGAACAAGACAAGCTAAAGCTATCTATTGTAAAAGGTTTATAGGTTGAACTTTCTTCAAATATCAAATTGAAAGCTTCACCTTTCATTCATACACTATTCAGGGTTGTATGAATAAGGAAATCATAATAGAAATATTTTGTTGTAGGTAATGGTTTTCCCTCTTTATGAAGTGGTGAGGTCCAAGTTTAATTCAAACCAGCCGCACAGAAGGTTTTTATCAGCATTTTGAAGAAATGCGCCCTTTTAATTGCCGTAGATAAATTACCTCTATATTTATTTTATAGCAATTATCTAATGCTAACAGAAATGTATCACAGGCTCAGGCTGGAAAAAAAGAAAGGTTTACTTAAACTATGTTATTTTTTATATATATATCATCTAGGTAATATTAATTGCAATTTAAATCATACTTACAGTAGCCCCATGGCTTCTTTGGTGCTGATTGACGGCTTTGAAAAGTTACTAGACCAAATTATGTATCCCTACGCCGAACCATATGATCTGCAAAAACATGTCTTTAGCGGCTGTCACTTCTGACAGTCAAAATTTAGGTATATACCAAAATGTTGACTGTCAGGAGTCAGCTGTTAGCTGTCAGTCAGCACCAAAGAAGCCGGGGGCTTTTTTTGTAGTTATTCTAAATGGCTGTATTTTTATGATAATATGAATATAATATAAGGTCACATATTGTAGATAGTATGTAGACTATTATATATATATATATATTTTTTTGCTTACAAACTGTTCTACCAATATAGCTTAAATTTTGGTTATATATTATTATATAATTCTAGAAGTTTTTATAACTTTTTTTTTCCCCCCCAGCTTGGAGAGCGTGGCTCCGGCCTGCGAGCTCGTGGGGATGTCCAGGATTTCTACCAGTTACGGCAACAATGTCTGGATCAACGCACCTTATTCGAGGATCCAGACTTTCCTGCAGAGGACACGTCCATATTCTTCAGCCAAACACCGCCACGCCCATTCAAATGGCTGAGACCAATGGTGGGTACTGGACTTTATATTTATTCTCATAAACATTTGCTAAATTTAGCACTTTAAATTAATGAAATAGACTTTTACTGTTATTATGAAAAACTATTTACTCTGCACTGCCAATGGTAAAATTATTTTTCAGATTGTACCTATATTTATTATTTTCAATAGTAGTGGTGGTGGTGGTGGTGGCGGCGGTGGCTGTAGTCTGAGAGAGTATGGTGTGGATTCGGTTAGTAAATGCAAACATGACGGTGTATGATAGAAGTAAATTATTATTATTATTATTATTAGCACCGCGTCTTACTACCTGTTCAGCCTATACATAATGGAAGTAAAGCATTCGTGAGGGTGGATGGAGCTTTGAGCNGGTGTATGATAGAAGTAAATTATTATTATTATTATTATTAGCACCGCGTCTTACTACCTGTTCAGCCTATACATAATGGAAGTAAAGCATTCGTGAGGGTGGATGGAGCTTTGAGCGATTGGTTTGACATTGAATCCAAGGTTGTGTAATGTCTCCATGGTTGTTTAATTCATTCATGGATAAATATATGAGGGATTATTGTGAGGATGTGGTTGATGTACAAATGGAAAATGTAAATTTTGAGATTGCTATTAAGTGCAGATGATGCTGGAGGCAGAATGGGTCTTCATATAAATGTTTACAAAACTAAGCTGATAGATTTTTGATAAGGACAGATCCGGAAATGCTTGTCAATTTAGTATAAATTGAAAACTCTTAGAACAAGAGAATGATTTTGTGTATCTCGGCAGATTGTTTTGTAAAAATGAAAGAATTGATGGTGAAATTGAAAGACAAGGTAAATACATCTTGGAGAGTAGTTGGATGTATGTGAATAAGATAAATATTAAAGAGTTTTAAAAAATAAAAGCATGTATGACTTGGTGTAAGGATGTTGTTGAAGCGAAGGGAGTATGGAAGGATAAGGAAGTGTGGATAAAGATAGTGAGGATGGCTTGGATACAAAGTTACTTTTTTAAGCTACATTCACAGTTTCTTGCCTATCCTGTAAGGGAACATGATTACATGCGCGCGCGCGTGCGTGTGTGTGTGTGTGTGCACCAAAACATGCATGTGCATGTGCCTTTTTCTTTATATTATATTAGTATTGCAAAGGGACTAGAAAAAACTTTTTAGATTCTCTTATTCAATATGTTGACTCTTCATTTTCTATCAAAATTGCAAAGGGACTAGAAAAAACTTTTTAGATTCTCTTATTCAATATGTTGACTCTTCATTTTCTATCAAATCCTGTGTTTGTACTATCCTTTTATAGTTCTATATTCAAAGCTAGCATTCTTAACTTGATACAGATTAATTACACTATGACCCAGCTTACAAGCTGCACCATAGTAGAATCAAGCAGGCTAAAATTGCTACTGTTCAGGTTAAATTAAATTTTTCATATTATTTAAAAAAAATTAGTTCTATGTCTATTTCTGGTAGCATACTCTGGATTATTTAAAACAAAACAAAAATATGTTATTTATAAACAAATCACTTTATATAGTAGCTTGTACATGATTTCATTATAATATTCTAACTACTCAAATGTGAACATTACTTATGAAAATTCTCCTCTATTTCAGGAGATTTCAGAGGACCCTCAACTTTTTGTGGATGGTGCTTCCAGGTTTGACATCCAGCAAGGAGAATTAGGTGAGTGCTAGTTTTAAAAAAACCCACCTAATCCAACATATTTTTTTTAGAGAGAGTTGAGTCCCAAAGACAATGTATGTAGTGCATAAATAGTCTTATTTCTTAGACAAAAAGACTAACTCTAATAATTTAGGACTACATACATACCTAATAATGCCATTCCCTTACGGGGTAGGCAAGAAATTGTGCATATAGCTTAATAAACAACAATTCCATCCTTAATCCATCCTCACTAACTTTCTCCCACACTTCTCTATCCTTGCATACTCCATTGGCTTCAACATCCATACACCAATTCATACATGCTCTTTTATTCTTACAACTCTTAATATTTCTCTTTTTCACACATTCACCTACAGTATTTTGCCACGCCTTACATGGCAAACCCCTTCCTTTTGATCCACACACTCTACCTTCATATATCTGCTTTGCCACTCAATCCACACTCATCCTCTCAACATGACCAAACCAACGTTAAGACTCTTCTTTCTCATTGACCTATTGGAATCTCTTTCAAACTATTCCAAAGTAATATAAAGTATCCTGTTAACGAGACAGATATAAACTAATAATAAGTAATAACTGAGAGCAGCTAGTAATGCTGAGCTAGGTCACATTGAGGGAATTTGTTAACAATTATATTTGTAATGTTATTACTAACACTTGATTAGAGCGGGTTTAAAATCTCTCAGATATTATCTGTCAATACTTCATTTAGTCATTTATTCGAGACTTGAAGACTAATCTATCGCACACACTTGACAATAAAAGACCATTGCCCATGATCAGTAGCTTATCACACTTGACTATGTCAGCGTTAACAAAATATTAATTTCTTTAAGAATAAAAATAACAAACTTTATCTCCATAATCTTTGGCAGGTGACTGCTGGCTGTTGGCGGCTGTTGCCAATCTCACCCTCAATCATGGCCTCTTCACCCAGATTGTGCCCGACGATCAGGGTTTTGGAGACAAGTATGCAGGTATCTTCCATTTCAGGTGAGTGTTTAGAAGGGCCTAGAGTATGGGGTTGAGGGAGGGGGGATTTAGACCCACTCCTGTGAAAGTTTTGAATATTAGACACTTCCACAGAATATTTGGTACTGGGGTACTAGGGGCGGTTAAAACCTGCATACACCACTTTTTGTGTGATCAAGTTAGTTTTTTCTTTCACCATTGTGTCTCAATTTTAATTAAAAATATTTTTTTTATTTAAAGTACCTTAAAAAAAATAGCTACAAGCAAGGGCATATGAAGCTAGTTTTTCTAGGGAGGGTGGGGCTCACTAGAAAGCTGAAGCACTGTTATTAACAAAAATATGTTACTCCTTATCTCTAAATAATTCTTTTCATTCCAAGAAATGGCCGTTCTATGACACCAATTGGATGTCCCGAAAAGGTGCTTTAATTATCATTAATAATATGTTTGGGGACATATATTGTAATGATATTGGTTTGAATTACTCTATATTATGTAAAAAGTCATGGATAAAGGTAATTTTTCTTTAAAGTAACATATGTAGAGTATCCTTTTAAGATTAATCTATGAAGAGAAACGCACTTTTCAGAAATAATGGGAAAAGGATATAATCACTAAAATATATTTTTTATACAATATTACCTGTTAAAAGAACAACTCCGCTATTTCCTGTTAAAAAGAACAACTCCGCAGTATTTGGCAAAAGACGCCAATTCCCTATACCAATAAGAAGCTAGCATTCACAACACCTGTCGCCAGGACTCTTTCTATTAGTTAGTTTTTACACTGTTAATGAGGGGAGCAAAAGGCAAGGGATGTGTCATATATAAATCGTTGTGCGTATGTTCAAGGCACTCCGCCCATGCACAAGCCACACACACACTCACAAGTCGCTCTAACACCCACGCTCATACAAGCAACGCAGTTAGGGATTCACAAATCTAGTACTGGCTCTTGCAGTCACAGTCTAACACAGAATACAATAATTTACATTATTATCATAAGTGTGCATTGATATAAAATATTTAATTGGAAAATGTATAAGTAATTAACAGGTGTCATTTAAATAAACCGTGTGAACAACAGCCATCAAAAGTTCTCTTTCTTTAATTCAATTAAATATACCGATTTAATTAGTGATCGACCACAGAGCTATAGACAACCTTAACACCATCACAGCATTATTTTACCTGGAAAATATCCATAGTGTTTCAATCGACGCCCAATGCGGGGCGATTAATTTAATAGTGTTAAAATATAAACTATTAAGTTATTAATTATGTAGCCTTATACATTTTATTTTTCTATTTGAATTTCTAGAAACAAATTCACAGAGGTTACACAAGCTAACAGATTTAAAAATTCAGTTAAAACAAATTTTAATATTAATTTTTCTAATAATGTTCATGTTTCTTTGGTAAATCTTCGTTTTTATTCCCTGCTCCTTATTTTATGTATATTTTTTCTTTTATGATGACTACATGTTTCAGTGAATTTTACACCATCTTCAAGTTTTACCAGTATTAAAGATAATCGATTTTATTTCATACTATTAGAAAGTTGTGAAAATTTTATCTAATAAATCAGATAAAATTTTCCCAACTTTCCAATATTATGAAGTAAGATCGATCACCTTTAATACAGATAAGACCTGAAGATGGTGTAAACTTCACTGAAACATGTCATCATAAAAGAAAAAATATACATAAAATAAGGAGCAGGGAATAAAAACGAAGATTTAACCATATTATCAATTTAATATTAATGTTTGCTATATTTTGTTTTAGATTTTGGCAGTACGGCCGTTGGGTGGATGTTGTTGTTGACGATAGACTCCCCACAGTGTATGGAAAACTTGTCTTTCTTCACTCATCTCAAGAAAATGAGTTTTGGAGCGCTTTATTTGAAAAGGCTTATGCTAAGTAAGTGATGAATAAGCTAACATTTGATTTCTAGGGTTTTGTGATAAATCATTGCCATGAATTCTTAAGGACATTCTTATAATACTGGAAGTTGTTTATAAAAGCTACAATTTACTAGCAGACTTGTTGTCATGAGGTTTCAAAACTGGAACAGGCTTTCTTTTACTGTCAGAATTATGCGTAAAAGTATAATCAAACGGGTGAAATTGGGGCATCTTGATTAAGGAATTATATAACTTCCACACTAAACAATGAGTTTCTTTTGTTTATTAATTCAATTTTCTTTAATTATATCTTCAGGCGAAGTGAAGGGTTTGAAAGACAAGCTTCTCATTTTTATAATGTTTTAAAACTATTCTTTTTGGGGTAAAATAAATAAAATATTGCTTCAGTAAATACATTTTGTTAATTTTTATCTATAGAATCTTAACAGTTCTTAAATAAATATTATTATTAGCAGTGCAAACTGGCCCCACAGTGTAGTGGTCAGTACACCTGGCTATAAGCCTAGGGGTCTTGGGCTCGGTTCCCAGCTGGTACCTTGGTTATTTTTACCGATAGGGGAATTACCCCAGTGGTCGACAGAATTTGGTTAGCTAGAATTAAGTTAGATTTAAGCGTTTCCACTGGTTCCACACCCTCATACTCACTATCACCCTCACCTCATCTCATTGGGACATAGAAAGAATGTAAGATTAGTACATTTAGGCATCCCTTGAGCAACTGTACATTAGTACTGGTTCTTCCATTACTGGGCTATAAATGATTTGGCCCAGACTCGCTGAATTCAAACAATACTTTTTATTTTTATTTATAAAGTTTCTGAAATGCCATCATGTAGGCTTTATATATATATGACATATTCAAAAACAATATCACAATATTTAGAAAATTAAACTAAACCCATCCACTGAAGCTATTTTATTTTTACCAAACAATATTTTTGTTATAAAAAAATGTAAAAATACAATCCTCGACTTATGTTCATTTTCACTCCTTGTTAAAGAGAGTTTATTTTTTGGTAGAGTGTAATAATCTTTATTTATTTGAATAGATATTGCTAGAAATACAGTAGCCCCATGGCTTTTTTGGTGCTGACTGACAGCTCACGTCTTTGAAAAGTTACCAGACCAAATTATTTATCCCTAAGCCGAACCATATGATCTGCGAAAACATGTGTTTAGCAGCTGTCACTTCTGACAGTCCAAAATTTAGGTATATACCTAAATGTTGACTGTCAGAAGTCAGCTGTGAGCTGTCAGTTAGCACCTAAGAAGCCATGGGGCTACTGTACACTTGACCTTTGACACAGCACATCAAAGCCAAAGGCCCTGGCATGGATTCCTTTGTTCAGCTGTTTATCAAATAGATTTAAATGGATATCTGTGAATGGCATCAAATACTTTCTATATGATGATTAAATATATTTAAATATCTTCAATCAGTGTTTTACCAGTTTTATTAACACTCGACAAACAGTGACATATATTAATGTTTATTTATAGTTTGCCCTAGACCACCCATATCTTGTCTGATATTTACTTGAGGGTTTGTTTCAACACATTGATAATGTTTCAGGCTCCATGGGTCTTATGAAGCCCTCAAAGGTGGCACCACTTGTGAGGCCATGGAAGACTTCACAGGGGGTGTCACAGAAATGTTTGAGCTTAACGAAGCACCTCCAAATCTCTTTATGATAATTATGAAAGCTTACGAGCGATCTTCATTAATGGCATGTTCAATTGAGGTGGGTACTTGGTTTTTTTACATCACTTAAATTCACTATGAGTTTGTTAACATATTTTAATGTTAACTTAAAATAACTGTCATGGAAAGTTTTGTTATTAATGAATAAAGTGATTAATAGCTCATTGAATTAATTTCAAATAGATTTGTTTTAAAATGTTGATAAAGCTAACATAAGGCTTGTGATGTTTTGTAGCAGGCTTTTATATGATATTAACAATTTTACAGCCTTTATGCTATCAGAAAAATCTTGTGTGGGTTGCTAAAATATAATGTATTGTCTTCTATAGTAAGATTTTGGTATGAAGGAACATTTGAAAATCCAAACTTTTTTATATTTAATTTTTTTTTAAATCACTGTCATAAACTGTTAAAAAATCATTTCCTATCTAAATCCGACCATATAAGGGGAAATATAATTTCCCTTTCAGAGTGGTTTCCTCACTGTACATTATTCAGTAATAACAAAAATCAACATGTTACACATTAGACATTTATCATTAATTATATACATGAATCTATTTAATTACTTAATAGAAGTTGATTGTAATTTTCTTGTAGTACTAAAATATCTATTTAGGCATTGCCGGATTTAAGGGGAGGGTGACCACCCTGGGGCCCCCCACAAACTCTTACAAGAAAGAAAACATTAATTCTTTAATTCTCAACTGTTTTGTGCCTACAATCATGTTTTTCCTGTATGAAATAATTAAGTAAAAACAAATTGATAGTTGTGTCTTTCAAATAAAAAATAAATATCCTGTCGACACTTGAAAGATTTAATAATAAAGTCTCTGTTGATAATTCATTTATCAAACAGTTGCTTTATTTTTATCTTTCCTCAGACATTCTGCATG
>CABFOW010006097.1:0-35463 GCA_902141385.1 Timema californicum
CTTACCCTCATAGCTCTTGAATAAAAATAGTTAAAAATAAAGTTTTGGTATGTAACATTTCATAGAATAAAACTCTTTTGAAAGACGAAAAAAAATATTTCTGGACGGATGGCCTTAAACATCTAGAACTGAGACGTCCAGAGAATATTTCAACACCTTTTAATTATGTCAGTAGAGTCCAGAATTTAATAATTTCTTATTTAAATTTATTCATTTTGAAGATTAAATTTTTTAGACATATGATTTTCTTCCTAAGACTTCTATTTCATTTTCATCAATAGCTCTGACAGAAAAATCTTTTGGCCAGGGTATATGTTTCAATCAAAGGAAGTGACATTTGAATCCAATTTATTAAATTATTATTTATTTTTCTTCCAAACTGCATACACAATTAAATTAAAATTGTAGATTTTAGTATTTTGACATACCAAATATTGTGAGGAATTATTTACTATTGTTCTAAAAAAGCATATTGTATAGCTCATATTGGAACTAATATACTTTGACCAAATATTACGAGAATCTTAAAACACTTTTAACATTTTATTTATCAATAACTATATATATATATATATTATAACCTTGCTGAGTTCATTCATGTAATCTTGTATTGTATCTCTTCCAATGTTCTTTCACCATCCTTTATTAAATAAAATAATTAAATTTGTAATTTCTAATAATGTTCATGTTGTTTTGGTGAGTAATAGTATTAATTAATATTAAGGTTATAATATCTTCTTTTTTATTCCATTTTCCTTATTTTATGTACTTTTCTTCTATGGCGATGACATGTTTCGGTAATTTTTCACCATCTTCAAGTATTATTTGTATTAAAGTTGATTGATTTTACTTCATACTATTGAACATTTTGTGAAAATTTTATCTAGTGAAAAAAAAAGAAGAAAATCATCTTACTAGATAAAACTTTCACAAACCTAAATTCCGCAAGGACCAACTATGTTAGCTGCCTCCAGCTCACTGCTATAGTTTCCAAACTGAGAGGGCTGGCAGGGTCTTTTAATTCATGACAAACCCCGTGGGGCGTTTTAATCGCGGATTTTTATTTCTGCCCAAGAATAATATCGTGCTCTACTTCTAGCGCCGTGTGATATCTTTTAATACTATACTTGTGGCACCAATGTATTGCGAGATGCATCATAAGCGCCTAGATACTAAACTTTAATTGACAAATCCACAAAGGTACAGTACGTCCGTTGTTATTTTAACCTACTATCATCATTTATTAGTACAAAAAGATCGTCCCGTATTTTTTCCACAAATCTGAGGATGTTTATACATTTACCTTGATCTTGGTGAGCCCTATTGACAAGATCATCCAACAGCAGCTAGACTATTTCCGTAAACGGGGGAAAAAATCCGTATGTAACTAATCATTACTAGAATAATAAGTTATTTTTATTAAAATAAAAATATCTTATACGTTTATGTATGCTATAATAAACTTACTAAATACCCATTTTGAAACACATTTTTTGATCTATTTTCAAATTATTAAAAAATAATAATTCAGACATCTGTAAACAAAGATTTAAGCACATATTTTCGCATAAAAATTGGATAAATGTTTATTTTTTACGTAAAAATATTTCTAGAAATGCATTTTGAACTAATTCGCTCAAGTCATTTTAGAAAAATTTCAAAAATCAATAATCAGTAAAATATTCCTAAATAAGGGGTGAATAAAAAATCAAAAACCTTACAGAGGCTTAGTGATACATTATTTTAAACTATAAATTCCAAAAAAATCCATCAAACCGTTTATGATCTGTAAAAGGGGATTTATATGGGGAAATACAAAATTTCAAAATTCACTTTTTTCAATCCAGGGGCAAGTACAGCATAAATTGTTATAATCTCTAAGTAAACAAAGTTTACGTATTCATTACAATATATTTCGCCAAAGTCGTTATGAGACCGTAATCTTTTATACACAACAGTTAGTGAACATTAATATAAATACCATTAATTAAAACTGGCCAGCCAAATTTAATATTTATAAAAAGTTATAGTGAATTGTTTGTATTAATTTTTAGGTATATTTTATATACAGTAGTATAAACAAATCAATGTAATTGTCTTGCTTGATTGCTTAGTGAAGAAAGCCATTATAAGAGAATTGGTACCACTCATAATTGGATCTTGACAAATTAGCTCGTCCAGTCTCTTCTGACAGCTGTAGTCTATTTCCCATGACAAAGTCAATTTAATTTAATTGTTCATCCCCATCCACGATTCTGAGTATCTCTGGCGGAAAAACTAGATTAAAAATCCAAATGGAGGTGGACAGATATCCAGTTGGATCAGTAGATAGAGGTTGACAAGAACCACGAGGTCTGGACTGTCTCAATATAACCCAACATGGAAACTAAAATAGTGACAAAACAATCAGCTGAGTGAATAAACCCAATATTCTGCAATATTATTAAGGTTAACATTAATAAAATATCACAGTAGGCCTAGATTAGGTTGAAACTTAAATGAAATTCTATGAAATGGGAATCGAAATCTTTTCCTTTTTGGTTATTCTTTTACTATTGATTCGACAAATCTAGTTAATGGGTGTTTTAGTAGGGAATACAAATTATCTTGTTTAAATTAATAACATATTTAACGCAACTTTAATCAATGATGTCTATTGATTTTAATTCACTAAATATAATATATTTAAAATATAGCTATCACAATGTTTAAATAAATCTTAGGATTATCTTTCACAACCAATTATTTATTCTTAGAAACGGAATGATTCTATGTTATTATAAATGGCTGAGGTGATTCTCAACATAACAGTTGATTACCCCACTGTCGCACACGCGAACTAAACATCGATTCTCGTGTCCAGGTGTGATCTTTCAATTTTCAGAATATGATATATAGATGCGATAAAATCCTCACCTAAACAAATATAATAGCTTTGACTATTTTATTATTAATTTATAATAGTTTTCTTGTGATAATTTAGGTTAAGATCTTGACTAGGTGAGCTGAGGCTGTTTTACTCAAAATTAGTTTATCACTACCCATCCATGCAAATGTGAGTACGCTTCCTTTAAATTTAGAATTGCTTCTCTCTACATTAATAGAGAAAATAAATGCGGTTATACTTGCTGAGTAATGCAATGCAGTAAAAACGTTGAATACGTAAATAATTTTATAATTAATATTATGGTTTTGTCAATGCAACTAATTATTTTAATGTTTTTCATCTCCATGTCATATTAAAAGTCTGGTACATACACATCTAAATATATTTATGAAGTAATTATGAGGGTATTAAAATCAGTAGATAGTGTGCTCAAATTTTCAATTTTAAAATTAATATAGACTCACTCTCAGAACGCCCAGCTGAGATTCCAACCACGACCTTCCTGACACGAGAAAACTTTACCGAATGAGGGTGATATATGTTCCAAGTGCTCACTGATTAGAATAAAACTAATTAACTAACATTAGCTATTTGGCTTCTACCAAGTATCACAACTCGTCCATTCAATACACACAACTTGTTAATTATAGAATTTTAGTTTTAATATTGAAATAGGGTTGATAAAGGTAGAATTCAAATAAATTGTACTTAAATTTGCGCGAAGGAATAACCCGACAACCAAATGAACTCATATATCCCTGTCGTCAGCAATCTAGTATAATGTGAGAATGTCTCGTTGGACCATGCGACCACCGATGAAAGTAAACAATAATTATCCACTGATAGTAATTTTATTGACCGTAAGTTATTGTAGAAAATAACTACCATCTGGTTATCCCTAGATATTAGGAATAACGGGAAGAGCTTGAGTGAAGCTTGGACTTTGCGTGAATGGATAATAAAATTATTGTAAATATACTATAGCTTGTATTTTATTACCTTATGATCCGTACAAGACAAATAAATAATAAGACGTTATGATTTAAGAAAAAAAGTTATGCATTTTTTAAATGTTTCCTAGTTTTACTCAATTTACATGTGAACAACCTGAAAATGAGGCTCAAGATATGTTTTGGTGTCAAACCTACACAACATTAAATCGATTACTTTAATCATAAAGATACAATGTCAAGTCATGGGTTGTTACCAAGTCAAGTAAGACTTGATGGGACTGTACTATGAGAATGTGCTCTCTCTTTCACTATCTAGTTGACAAACCACACACACAATAAGGTAATGGCTGTTGCGTGTTCAACAGTTACAGGCCAGTTACTGAAGGGGAAGAAACACTTTATAGGCACAGTGCCATTAGGCTCAACATTCCCTGGCGACAAGTCACGAGCCACCAGTGATTAGTGGTATTCACTGTATTCGATTAAGAGATTCTAATTTGAGCCAATCATAACAGGCTCACATCAGAACTATATTTAAGTGTAAATATATAATATATGATTTGCACTTTGTGTTTTAATATACTAGCCACTCAATTAAAGGATGAAATCCATTCTTTGTGATATATTTCAATAGAAACCAATCACTTCTAGTTTATATTTAACATCACAAACGTATAGTGATCAGTATTGAATATAATTTTAACATCACAGTACTATATTTAAGAGTAAGATTTAGGTTTGTGGTATAATATACAAAAGTAGAAATAAATTATTTCCACATTCACTTCTACTTTAAAACTAATGTATAGTAAAGTTAGATTATTTGGTTTTTAAGTCACGTGCATTATTAATCACGCATTCAAAGGTGGCAGGCTTACAGTATACACAATAGAAAAATCAACGTTGGAGATGCAATCCTGATAGAATTCATGAATAACTGTCCCACTTTTAGAAAATTAATTCTCTTTTGTTTAGCAGCTATTCACTAGATAGTTTAACAAAAATAATGTATCAGTAAACAATTCGTAATTTAATAATATTGAGGTGTAGCCATATAGCATCTAGTTATTAAGGTTAAAAATATGCCATCAAACAGTTTAGGACCTAGGCCTGGGTCACAATCAGATATACGGATGGATAAAGAGACAAATTTACACACAGACAGACATGGGGATAGAAAAAATGGTGAAAATTAACTTTTTTTAATTGGTGTCACATAAAACATAAAAAATTAATAATAATAATATGAAGACCGAAAATTCTTACTTTTACAAAAGTTTATTTTTATACGAGAAAATATAAAATAGGTGAATTTCTATTGATCTAAGATGATAGAATATTAACATTCATAAGTAAGTCATATAAAGAAGATGTGTAAATTCACACACACCCCAGAATATTTTTCATTGAAGACTACACTTAAAATACTCTACAGGGATTGATTCAGACCCTGATATTCACGTTCGCAAACATTTCACTTTGTTGGCAGAGTGAATCTAGGCAAAAGTACTAACAACCATTATAGACTATAAACAGATTGGGTGGAAAATATTTATTTTTTTTAATTTAAAAGATTGTTTTGTGTTCAAGAATAATACCATTTCGGTCACTGTTTCTCACCACCCGTTAGGATTATACGCAAATGTACTATATAGATCAGAAATAAAGAATATTAGAGAAATGTACCCACATTTGAGTGAGAGATAAAGAATAAATATTTCGGAAAGACCGAGCCAACATTACGTTAAAAGTATTGTACCTTAATTTTCATGTAAAGTATCAATAACAGATTTTTTTGTTTAATATCTTAAAATAAATACCTCGATTTTCGCTAAAGGAAATTAGTACTTTAGAATGTAAGTTTTAAATAGAGACCCCTTCAATTTCCCGTCCTCATCACCTGCCACCAATATACTTTGGCTTGAATCACATAATGGTTGCGAAAAATTGCGAGTATTTTTACATATTTGTGACCTCCCGAGATAATTCTTTCAATGTATTAATCTCTTGTTTTAAAATGATGACCTTTCCACGAGTTCAGTTTATTACCGCTATAGACAAGAGAACATACAACCCCTGGGAAGGAGAAATGTGTGATGTAACTGCAATGTTACATTTATTTTACCATAATATTATGTAAACGAAACCAGTAGTCACGTGGTCCTAAGAATTAAGCTAATATTACAATTTGTTCATGTTGAGAATCAGTTCACGGTTAGAATATTAAGAGAACTCGCTTGCTCGAGTCAGAAACGCTAGCGAGTATGTGTTTACAGACCCAGAAGTACTTGATGTTGTAATTCTGGGCTCATGTAATGTTTTAAAGAATATGGTGGTGTTATCAAGTGATATTTCCAAATATCTGACAAAAACTGGTGCAAACTATCTCATCCTTACCCCATTGCAGTTTTGATTTAATTCATAAGTAAGTGTCTAGTAATAATAACATCGATATAAGAGATAGCTATAATTGTATGAATAATTTTGCTTGACTTAATTACTAAAAATGATTCTTTGTAGGAATTTTAACTAATGGACTCTTGGAAAGACAAACCGTAACTCTTTGAAACTTACCCAAATGAATCTTGTTAACGAGTGGTTAGTTGTTTGTTGCCATCTTCATGTTGGCGGAATCCATGTGGTTTTTAATTATATATTCATATATTTTATCAAACATTTGATCATTAATAATTAACAATAATTATAAAAACTAACAACACTCGCCCTTTCCTAACAACTACCCCATATCAAGTGAAACCTCCTCTTCTTAGCGTAATTCATCCCTCCCCCTATTATTCATACCATTCAAAGTTTCATTGAGCAATTATTTTTCGCCCTCCTTTTCCTATAGTCATTAACTCTTTACCACCTATAATATTTCTGTCTCATTACATGTCTACAAGTAACAAAGAGTCGTGGTTCTTATCCAAGCGGGCTATCTTGGTAAATAAAGAAACATTTAGATGAAACTACGACTAAGACATTTATTAAAATATATGTTTATTTGAGTCCGAATTTTTAAAATTTTAGAAAATATCGAAACTAGTATAAAAACCAAATATAATCCTCTCTAAACTATATTTGATATTTATTAGTTCACTAAACTCGTGTTGGGTTGGCTGTACTTGTTAATGACTCTAGAGTTTACATAAATTGTGCTGTGAGCGCTGAGGTTTTCTCTCTTTTGATTCAATTACTCGCAGGGGTTACAACAAGCGGGAGGGGAATTAGGGGCGTAACTTAATTAATCAGTTCCAGACAGAAAATCACCAGACTGACACATCGTTGTAGATATAACAGAATATAATTAAATTGGATTAGGGGTTCGTGCACAGACATAACTTTAAAAAAATTGTTTTAAATATTCTCTAGCCTTAAACCATAAAGTAGGGATATGGTATCGAAATAAAAGTATTGGAAGAAAGATGTCGATGCCGTATTAGTATCGAAAGAAAAGTACCAATAAGAGTAAGTATCTAGTTACCTAGAAGATGCTTTTTCGCTATACATTTTCTTAAAATACTTCAATATTTAGCTCATGGAAGGTGCCATTTTTTAAATACATTCGTAGTTTACATACTCCATTAAGATATATGATTAACTGTTGACAAACAATAGAGGAATGGATGCCAGCCTTGCTTCATCTGCTTAAACAGTGCACATAGATTTTCTTCTTCGTCTGTATGGCTCACCCTTGAGTCGAATGAGTTCATTAAGCTCTACAAAAGATTATGTTGTTTAGTGTGTGATGAACGTGCTCATTAATAAAGGGGTAGTAAACTGGTTTCCACTCGCCCCGTTGCTAGTACAGGCATCAGGCTGTATTGATAAGCAAATATTAAAGACCAGGTATGGATTATGATGAGCTAAACTAGATTAAATGCTTAAGTCGTAGAAAATGAGTGAGAATTGGGAAAAAGTGTCATTTGTTTTTCCTCCACAATCCACCCTAGTAAACTTTTTTTAATCTCAGTACGAGTGAAGATAATAAAAAATGTTATTTCTTTCGATACCAGTCTGATACCGGAGTCGGTCTATATTCTCCCCATTGAGATGACACCGCTCGAGAAAGGACCGTGATGAATTTTCAATTCTCTTGACGAATTTTTTACACCTAGGATGATACTACCCTAGTAAATAACTATTCGCTGCTCGATGATGCTCCGTATTCTCTTTCCCTTTGTGGATAAAGGTTCGTTTGTTATTTTATCATCGATCGACCTATTTGGACGAGAGTATAGGAGTAAGAGACATACAATGTCCTACATACGATCACACGCTTAACTAGCATCGCGGGTGGTGTGACTGATAGGACTTTCATCTGTTCACCTCCAGCTGTCTACTCTGCCACCCAGACTTCATGCAGCGAACGCCCCTCCACGTCAAATGATGAACGATCCTAGGCCTAGAGACAGCCTGATGATGTCATCATCTATGACTACAGTTTCATGGAATCATACTATGTTTAAAACTGACATAAGCCTTCAAATGGATATAAAAACGTGTCTTGGAATAATAAATTATCTTTAAAACTGAAACAATTAAAGTATTATATTTAGTATCTTCAAATATGTATGATAGTAAAATAATTTTAAATTATACTATATTATATTAGAATATTTGAGTGTTTGTGTAGTATAATGTATTATAATACCTTGTATAGGGGGCTCTGCTGCCAGTGTGATTACAAACACCAGCCAATGTGACCCTGCCAGGCTGCATGCTTGGTGTCGCATTCTTCTGAAACACAGTAGGTTGTGCTAGTGTTACTGGATACCAGTGGAACAATAACCTTTAAACATAATGTTGTAGCACAACAATTGAGAAACTTTGAGTTGCATGGTAAAATAAACCAAAAAGGAATTAATATTTATAATAATATCTATCTTTTAATACAGTTGAACAATATTATATCATTAATGAGCTATAATATATTTTAACTTGACCATACATCACTTCAAGATTCTATCACGAAAACAATAAAAACTAGAAATATTAATTTTTGCCTCATCTTTTGTAATTTTGTGAGACAGCTTCAACCTTTCATTAAATTTGTATCCACCATACTACATTTCCTAGTATATTCACATAATTATAAATTGAGTGGACATCGTTTACAATTCAATATTCAAAATAGGCTTTGAAAATTTTAGTAATCTGACAAAATACCTCTGTAATTCAAAGGTTATTTTCCATGGGCTCTTTACAGTAGAATAGTAGGCGTATTTGCTTAAACCATCTTTACTCAAATAAGTATTCATGGTAGCTGAATATCATATTGTTTTGAAGTTATTTGCAGCTAGAGTTTGTTTGTAATTACTATGTTCTGACTTGAGTCTCGTCAGTTAAATTGCTTCGTATGTTTCAGTTATAGCTAACACACTGATAATAAATAAATCTTGTTTTTTGGCGAAAAATAAAGGCCTATAGTCAAAACCATGTTTTACTGTATCTATAAATGAACCAGCATAACAGATTAAAGTATGTACTGATCCAATGATTTTGATCTACACAATATTAACCTAGTTGAACGTGTTATAAAACGTTACAAGTTGTGTTGCTAGGTGCTTGTCCTTAACTTCAGCCTTCTCTTGATATCTCCTTATACCGTAAAAATACAGGCGGGCCTTGTGTTATACTTCCTGTACCTCGCAACTACTCACAATGACGTATCCTGTACACACAGGCTCTAAATCTTCTACTCCTATTAAGGGTTTTGGTATTCTTGAAATATCTCACAGACCATAGAGGTTTGAGTTTTCATTTGGCCTTGTCTACTGGATATTTCAAGGTTTTCCAAGCCTACCAAACCTAAAATTTCTTCTGTATGATCTGGGTGATATACTAGGTACGACATTATGATATATTCTCCTAGGACTGTGCCTCAACGCCGAAGCTTTGACGAATAAAGCTAATAACTCCTAGCATATGTCAAATTAAGCTTCTAATCTAGATCTGAGATCTGGTCTTAATCTTCCACTCTCCCAACATATTCTTATATCGATCCTATTCTGTCGGCCTGAAGTAGAATTTTTATTGACAGTCTAGGGATAATATTACTCAACGTTCCCCTCCACGTAAACGAGAGCTGGATTGTGATCCCAGTTTAGCTCGGATAGAGAGGGCAGCTACAATCAGAGTGTGATCCCTCCTTTGAAAACAAAGTCAAGAACATTGAGGTTGGAATTGGGTCCCTCGTATAAGTGGGTGTGACTAATATAATAAATAGCACATGATTGCTTGTATCCATTATGTCACGGAACCAAACCACAATGGGTAGACCCGAATTGCGCCAGTTATTAAGGGATTAAAAACTGTTTACTAATCCCGGACCCGAATTGCGCCAAGTCAAGTTCAGGTAAATCGTTGAGGGAGGGGGGGGGATGATACAAACAAAGACCATCGCAAACAATCTCTCCCCTTAGTAAAGTAATGTAAAAACGCCCTAAGTGCCCCCAATAAGACTTGTAACAGTAAACAGTAGTAGTATTGACATCCGTCTGTCCAATACTTATTAATTATCTCTACAACAGTGACTGTTCCAGTGTTTTTTTTACGGGTTTTGTGTGAACTGTGATAATATTAGCGAGAAATATTTATATGGAAAGGATTTATAGTGAAAAAGGGAAAGTTCTGATTGTATATTATAATTATACGTATCGACAGGTGAACTAATTAAAGCTGACGAGGGAAGAGAGGTGGAGATGCACTTAAAAGAACTGCAAGGCTAAAATATTTACTCTTGATGGTGGAAATATTTTCTCGCGGACTGAAAACGAACACAGCCTTGAACCACTACTAGTTCAAGAGTTGAACAGAAGATCATTAGCAACGCAGGTAAGAGGAAAGCTGAAGAGATTGAAGTAAGGCCTTCAAAGTTAATCCACACAGAGGTACAGACACAGAAAAAATCTATAAAAACATTGACCCGCAAGGACATTAAATGTATAAGGAATAAAATCAACTACACTAAACTAAAAACACTGCCAAAGTTGCCTAAATCCTCCAAAGATATTCAATTTGCCATAGATTCAATTAAAATAAAAACTATTCAAGACAAAAACTTTTGTTGAGAAACGAAAAAAAGAAGAGGATCGTGATATTTTCTTGTGACTCGAATCTTGAGTATTTTTGCCAGAATGAAATTGTGCTAATGGATGGAACCTTTGAATACGCACCGAAACATTTTCTTCAGCTTTTTACTGTACATGGGTATTTCGAAGGGTCATACATACCTCTAGTCTTTTGCCTACTTAAAAACAAGAAAAATCAGATCTACATTGACGCTATGACAATCTTAAAGGAGGAGTGCGAGAAGAGACAACTTCACCTTCAACCTTTATACATTGTGATTGATTTCGAACAAGCGATTCACGAGTGCATCGTGTCAACTTTTCCAAAAACCAGGATAGTAGGCTGTCGATTTCATTTAGCGCCCGCATGGTAAGCCAAACAATTTTATTTTACAACCTTACATAAATAATGTTATATAGTTTGTGACTTGATTATTATATTTGTCACTGTTGAAGATTTTTAGAACTGCGTTTTACTACCAATTCGAGTTATAGGCCTCCTTATGTACTAACTATGCTAATAGGCTTTGGTATGAGATAGGTAGAATACAGAGAAAGTAAATCCGAATTTGCATGCAGTGAGAGTGGAAAACCATGTAGGAAAAACCACCTTCAGTTCACTCGACCAGGATTCAATCCCCAAACTCCCAATAATCGCCTTGATTTTTTTTATTCAAAGTGTATATCTGGAGAGTTTTTCCTAAATTATGAATAGAACTGTATAATCGATCTTCAGAAAATAATTGAACTATGGGCAGTTTACTAATGATTAATTTGAAAATTATTTAAAATTTCTCAAAAATATCTTTAACAATTTTGATTTAAACATAGGCTACATCTTGGGTGTATTTAAGGTGAGAATTAATAATGTTTATTTTGTTTACGGGGAAAAGTTCTTTTAAGGGTAGTAGATGACTAGTTTTCAATACTCAAAATATTTTGAAAATATTTTTAACGATTTTTATAAAATCGGCGTGCATTTATATTGAATAATAACATTGTGAGGGACCTACTTAGTTTTGGGTAAAACAAACTATTTCAAGGATAGTTTTTACCCCCTCGGGTGGTCGGACAGTCTAAGGCGCAACTCTTGCACTAGACTGGCCCTCGAGACCGGGGAGGTTGGGGTTCGAACCCAGCCGGGTGCACTGAGATTGTTTGATCCTAAATGGTTTCCCACTTTCTCTCCACGCAAATGCGGATGCACTTACTATAAATTAAACCTTCCCTATCCTTAACCCATTAGAGTAATTAGTACATAGGCCCGAACTTGCAGTAAGACGTGGTGCTAAAAAAAGGATAATATTTGGTGACTAGTATTCAAAAACCATTAGCAACTTGTGCGCTTAGTAAAATAAAACAAACATATCGTAAGCAAATTTAAAACACTTAAATTAAAAATATTAGCCAAATAAAATTATTTTTATTTGGTTTTAACACAGAGATCCATATAAGTGTAATTATCAAATCGTCGAATGATATTGTCTCAGCTGACCCATTAATCAAAAAGTGAATATACACGTTGATAAAATATCTGCAATTATGTCGTAGGCCTACTTTTTATTTGTTATTCTTGGCCATTTTAAACATATGCTGGCCAAAAAAAGTGAAATGTTTTCCTGTCTCTGTGGGTGTCATCACATTTGTGTACATGTGATTACGGCCACATTTTTAGCTACGCTCACTGATAGGCTATTTTGTGAAATATATTTATGATCTGTATTAAATCAGACTATGATTCAAAGAATGTTAAGTTCCTATTTTCCTCCCTGCTTCCTTTTAATATTTTCATCATTAACATCCACTATGATTCCTTTTAGGTGGAGAAATATTCAAAAGCTCGGCTCGGCTGCCACGTACAAAGACGAAAACTCAGACTTTATAACCATAATAAAATGAAACTTTGTGACCTGAACATGACATTTTTACATGTGTGGGACATGTGTGAAATACTGACCTGGTGCAGCTAGTGATTGATGTCGCTTAAGAACTGTGCTATATCGTAATTTTCTTTAAATTATAAGAGCGCGGCAATTTTTTTTTGACAGATATTGTTTTGAACTATGAAAAAAAATGAAGAGACTGTGCGCGGAGCTAAAAGGATGTTGCAAGATTTTTTGGTGAATTTATTTACTGCTGGTTTTCTCTTTTTGTGCTGCCTAGGAGAGTCCCGTCGTATCCTGACTTCGGACTCCCCCCCCCTTTCCCTTTCTTGGTCCACCATGAGCATGAGATGAGAAAAGCTCCTGGGAAATGAAGATATGCTATTATGGATAAACGTGACTGGATGACGGTGGTCTTCGATGCGAGGTTGCTGACCGAGGTCTAGCAAGAAAAAAAAGTGGACCGGCCTCTACGATGGGTGGCTGGAGAACGTATTTTTTGGGTACGTGGTGCCGATTCCTAGGTGGTCCAGACGGAGCAATCTCGTCTGATTTCGCATGGGTCCCAAGACAATCGGTTGCCGTGGGTGTGAAGAACTGTATGAAGATAATTACCTTCCCTGGTGGGATGATCCCTGACGAGACATCTCTGATAAATAGCTCTACTTCCGTGGGAGCTACCGGTTCAAGCAGAATGAAGTAGAAGCCAATTCCCTCCCCCGTCGTCCATATAAGGGGGGGGGGAGAGATTTGTATCATTCAGCGACATGAGTGTACAAATAAAAGAAATTAAACTTACCCCATCATACTGCAGCTGATGTCAACAGAGAACACTAACAGCGAGTTGCTATCAAAACACACCTGCTCAGCCGCGCGTAGGATGTAATACTGAACCCCGATTGTGTATTAGATTTGTGCCAAAGATATTAGTGACAAAGATATTTTGTTGTGAAGATGTTCTACTCACCCCTAGTTTAGGAGGAGCTTTGGACTCAAAAGAACATTCTCGATGTATATTATCATGCGCGTGTGTGGTTCACGAATGTTCAATGTGTGCCCCCCACACCTTTCACCCGTCGTTCTTTTTCTGGTTTGATTTGAATACATAGTGGCGTCTGAGCGTTTATACGTCACTCTTGGGCGTAATCAAATTGGGAGCAGGAGAATCTATAGCTTCGAGTAATATAAAATGTAAGGTAAAAATTTCCTTTCGGCTTCATTAATATTTCTTATTTATATCATGTAAACTTCTTATTCAAAAATCTTTTTTGGTGATTTAATCTTAAAGTTAAAATAATTGAAAATACGCTCGACTTCGTTTCAAAGTCAATTAGTTGCATGATGGAGACATTTGTATCAATGATCGATCTTTTTTGTTCTTCGATAATAAAAAACTATCGACTATTAACTTTAGGATGTCTACGATATGTTACCATTGACAAAAGAGTCGATTTTGAATCTCACGAATATTGTATTATTCAGTCTCTTGATAATAAATTTAAATAAGTTTATGAGTTCAGTAAAGCTTCTAAAATTAAATGATATTTTTTTTATCCATGACGTCTCAACGTTAACTTTTGCAATTTATTTTTATTATGACAAAATGATATAGTTGTTAATAAAAAAAAGAGAAGGAAAGTAAATATTTGGGTAGAATTCAAAGTTAATATTATGTGGCTAGTTAATTTGTTGTATAGGTGAATATTATAAATGTTTGGGAGAAATATTTTGTATGGTTATCCGACTAAGGATAATCTTTTGATGATATACTTTCTTGTAACACATGAACTCGTAACTAATTTTCTTGATATTGTTCTTTTTAAGTGATCAATGCCATTTTACAGTATTAGGTTAATCTATGATAATGGCGATTTTTCTAAAATATTAAAATTTGTTTAATAATATAAACCATGCTGGTTCTCCCTAAATATATTCATATATATATATATTGCTTGCATACGCTAGTGATGTCTCAATTATTTCGTAAACGTCAATTTTGTCATATTATATTAATTATATATATTTCTCAATCGATTGATTGCCTGTTAAATAAATACCAATAGGGAAAATATTTACTATTCTTATTCATAACTTTAATCCACCATATAAAAGGTATTTTATTTTATGTATGTTATTGATTGAGTCTTTATTGTGGTGTACTTTTTTTAGAGATTAATTCTTCGTTTCTTTAACTAGTTCTGGAGATAGACCGTTCTCTTATTGAACTCCGCAACGGGTGAGAGTTGCGGGGTCTGAGTCTTGAATATTTGCCCACAGACAATCAAAGCAAATAACTCCAAGCACTCGCTCCTATTGCCGTTTATTGCCCCGTTATTTTTTGTTATATTTAGACCTCCTGTATTCCCCGTTATATTGTTAGGAATAATTCAATACAACCTAGACAACTCACCCAGTTATTACACACACTAATCACGCTACCCGTTCAGTACCACATTCCAACCTAGACAGCTCACCCAGTTATAACACACTCACCATTGATGTAGATTTGAACTCTTTGAAGAGTTAGACATAATTTGTTCCTATCTTCAACTCCCTTTAGAATGCAACCAGCCCTTAATAACACACTCACCACGTACCACGTTCAGTACCTATGTTTAACCTAGACAACTCACCGAGTTATTACACACACTCACCATGTACCACAGTCCAACTTAGACAGCTCACCGAGTTATTACACAATCACCACGTACCACGCTCAGTACCACTGTCCAACATAGACAACTCACCAAGTTATTACACACATTCACCACGCACCACGTTCATTGTACCAGATAGGATCCCCCCAATCTCTGGTAAATATTATGTCAATTTTTAAGAGCCTTATATTTCTACTATTATCATGTTATTGTATAGAGCTCACACAAAGTCCAAAACAAGTTTCTGTATCGGTCACAAGCCACGTAACATGGCTATATAGGGACATAGGCTTCTTACCTTTCCCAGGGACGGATAATCCTAAATCACTCACGTGAGTCTATATAGAATTTTTTAACATCATCACGTTTCATTAAATATATATATATAACCTGTAGAATCCATTGAATACATAATGTTTTACTTAGTGTATTGTACTAGTTTAAGATATTAGAACCAGTAACGAATATGTATATAATTGATGTAGATTTGAACTCTTTGAAGAGTTAGACATAATTTGTTCCTATCTTCAACTCCCTTTAGAATGCAACCAGCCCTTATTTTAAATAGTGTAATTTTTCATTTTAACAAAAACTTTTACTGTGTTTATTTTCGTATAGTAAGATAGTAGATTGTCATATAAAGATTTTGCCCTCAAGATCAAAGGTGGCTCGTAGATAAAATTAGTGGGTGTGATGCTCTAGAAAATGTTTAGCTTTTGTTTTAAATTTGTGTAAAAGAAAAAAAATCTATAAAAAGAAAATTTATTCAGGAACTTGATAAAATTGTAACAAAAAAACAAACTTTTTTACTTACTTTAACTTAAATTGTTACAGTTTAAGCTTGATCTATTCATTTTAAAATGAAATCCATTCTTTTTGTTTTAATTTGCGCAAAAAGTTCAATAATTTTCTCCTTGTTCTCTGTATGAAGATTGAGGACATTTTTCTCCATTGAAAGTACTGCAAGTGCATTTAGTCTTTCTGTTAAGTAAAAGAACCGAAAAAAAAAATCAAATAGAATAGCTGGAAGCAGAATAATAATCTAATTCTCACTCTTCTACACTTTATCATATTCATGAATATAGTTCACGGTTTTTAAGCACAACAAACGCTGAGTAAAAAAACCAGTTCCTTCCACCATCACCCCAGAGCCAGCACTGCGAGAGCAACAGTGCTTTCTATACCTGGCAGTCCCGCCTTCCTCCCCATCCCCTTCTAAGTGCGCATGCGCACAACAGTCAAACACCACGTCGCGGGCACTGTGAAGCGCACATTTCCCTAAAAAGATTTTTATATCTTTTTCATAAACTTTAGGATGGCTACTGAAGTACTGACACTAAGCTTAAGGAATATATAGTGTGCTACAAAATTAAGGAAATAATTAAAGAAAAAAGAGCTCATTATATTAAACGTCATCGATAATATCACGTGGAAATAGGGGGTGCTGCATTTCCGCAGTGCCTATACACGAGCCGCCACTGCTCAAGATTATAATGAATATTGACGTGTAAAATTGTAAACACTCTCATCTACACACTATCCTAGAGTGGGCTGATACCAGATCTTACAAAGATTACATTAATATTGTGTGAGACGTCGGTAGACACGATCACTGACCTCGGGACCACTAGATGTCATAGGACCTAAAGAAAAAGGAGGTTACCCAAGTATACATAGCCGGAGATTGATAGTAAGAATAAATTTTCAAACCTTTTGTGAAATTGGCTGTTTAGTGGATTGTCCCAGTGTCATTTATTGATTATACTATGACTATTAGGCAATTGCTATTAAAATAAGTAAGTTGAGACATGGGACATAATACAATAATAAAATAGAGCACACAAAATAATGAGATATACCCTTTTAAAACTAAGCACTGGTTCATATACATATTTTAGAGATAGTCTTCATGACGACAAATAGCAAAGATAGTGTGAGAATATAATAGTAAAAATTGTTCTGTTAAATATATTTTAGATTGTCTTAAGTTGTATAGAAAATAGCTACTCTTAATTATTTATTAATAGGGCATGCTTTAAGTCTTTCGAAAACAAGTAATGTGTTATTTAAACACATTCTTTTACAATTTCCAAGATGGATACAAAATTGACGCCTATAAAAATTCAACATGGATTCTCTTTGTTCTTTTAATAATTTTTTAAAATATTATTATTATAGCTAGACCTTTAAATCTAAGCTCCTTTCAATAAGGAGTGATGACCAACAAGATGATTAATTTGGTTATACGTGAATGTGAAGTTGTCCTCCCTCCACAAAAGTTGATAAGACGGGAAATATAAATATTCATCTAGATTACGCTTCACTTAGATGATTTAACATTGCAAACAAAATAGATTCACTTCGGAAACTGCTTATTTTGTGATTGATACCTTTGCAGGTTCACTAAAGAAATGCACTTACTAAGCTTTAAAATGTGTTCTCCTTCAAATGTCGGTGTTTCTTTTCCTAAACTCAAGAAAATTTCGTGTTTTATGAGACTTTTCACTTCCCTAATTAGTTATTGCCCCATTCTCAAACAGATTTTATTATCAGAGTGCCTTCTGGTATTGAATTACTCGATCCAGATAGTCATGGACATAATATTCGCTAGCTAACTTATTAATTTATTTGTAAAATACCAAAAAGTTATTTGACTATAAAAAACATAGAAAATCTTTTTAAGCCATATTAACTAATCTACCTATAAATTTTGATCCATAAAGGTCATAAGATTCTTTAAAACATCTTAAATAAAACAAATCACTTTACAATATTTTACATTTACTGAACAAGATCAATCGTAAATAAACATAAATTAATGTCAACATACCTGACCTAACGAAATATATATTAGATAGATATTCGTGGCTTCATTCATTTTATAACAACTCTATGAAAACGGTGGAAATTACAAGACCATCGTGATCACTTCCAAAACTCCTCGATACAATGCTTAGAATAGTTAGTAAAGAGCTACATTAGTGAAATATTAAAACTTAGAATATTTTAAATACCCATAGTCATTATTATTATGACAATCACATTAAAAGATAAATAACAGACCCTTTAAGAAAATAAAAATATTAGATAGTTTCCCATGCCAGGCGAGCGACGCAAGTGGCTCTCGGTGGCCTTTCGGTGAAACAAATCATCTTCTGTTGCAGAGCAGATTTAGTCGTTGTGTCACGATCTGTATTGCCTAGAGTTAGACGAACAGTCGGGTTTGAAAGCCATGCTTGGTACATGTTTAGTAAGAGAGTAAATTAGCAGTGAAAGTTTTCACCCTCAAGATAATAATGCATATTGACGTGTCAAATGCCTCCAAGCCCCCAAAAATTGGTTCTACAATTATGTCTGTCCTTGGGGCTATAAATTTATCATTTTTATATATTTTCTTCCAAATTAATATTTAAAAGTATTTAATGATTTTTCAGGTATTGTTTTGATGTTTAATCTAGTCCTTAATCTAATGATAGTTGACAAATTTGGTTAAATTTGAACTTTTTTTACAATTTTAATTATTATTATTATTATTATTATTACTACTATTGGCACCGCGTCTTACTACCCATTCGGTTTATACGCACAATAATCAAACCTTATATCTTAGGAGTGTTTCGTAGTATTTTAAAAATGTTGTGTTTTATGAGCATAAACCTATTGAAGAGTTATTTATATATAGCTAGATTTGAAAAATTTTGTCACGCGAAACTACTACAAAGTACCGTGTAAGATTATTTGGACGGTTTTGTTATTCAATTTATTTTTTTGTTAATAATGTAATATTACCATTAGCATTTTATGAAAGCATATCGTGGAAAGTATGATAATAATAATGGCATATTAACATAAAATATTCAAGTTTAACAACAAATATTGGGGAGTAGCTAGTAGATATATGCCATAATAAAAATGTGGAGTATAGTTTAAAATTAACATTCCAATTCTAATTATTAAAACAAATATATGTTTTGATAAATTAAATAGCAAATCTATTATTATATTTGTTAATTATAGATATAGCCACACCTAGATATAAAGTTCCTTATATGTAAAAATGATACCTGGACATGGGAATCAAGCCATTTATTTGACACAATGCTAAACATTAAGTTTGATTGGAGATAAATAATTGTTGATCCTTTGGAGGAGGTGTACTAAATATTTAATTTGGTTAAAAAGTTATCAAAAATACATTAATAGAAAAATATAGGTTCTACAATATAAGAAGATTCACTTATGCTATCTAATATTAGATCTAACGTAGTATTATAGGTTTGATAAACTTATATTAAAATCAAGATATTGATAAATATTATTTTTCTCTTAATAATAATAATAATAATAATAATAATAATAATAATAATAAATCACACCTGTGCCCTCCTCTATCAAATGTGTTTACCATAGTAAGAATAATTTCTCAAAATATTGGTTTGTTTACAAAGAGGCTTTTCCTTAAGTATGAAAACTTGAATCATATGTACCGTATTTCTAAGTTCATAAAAGTTTGAGATAGGATTACTAAAATTATAATAAATCCTTTATCTATGCTCATTAGTTTTACAAGAACAGCTTTGCTTAAAGTAACACGTATTCATAGCATGACGGAGAGAGATTAAAAGTTCTAAGTACTATACAACTATATCTTAGAGTTTCTACTTCATTGTTTAGTCTTGACTGGTACATTATACTTTAGTATTGAAACTTTAAGTAAAGTGGTTTATGTCTCTCTATTACCATATCACTTATGAGTAGTTAATATCCACCGATACATCAGCTATTCTTTTATCTATTGTTTCCCTGGTAGCTATAAATCAACCTCCCCCATATGTGACAAAAAACGATATATTAGACAGTGCGATATTGTTGTGTTATTTTGAGCATAGTTTTGAGCAATCGTGGATTGTTTTATCAGAGCTAGGATCTGCATTCCTACACCTCCACTTAGAACTCCTGCCAATACAATGGTAGACCCCACAAAGTTTTAGCTCTAGATCATCTCCAAGACTTGTTTCATTCAATATAGCCTAGTGAAGCTCAACCTCTTGGTGGAACAACTCACTTTATCAACTCTTTCTTATAAACTTTGGTTTATTTTATTAGGTTTTTAAGCGTGAGAGTTTTGTCTTCAATAATGATGCTTTTTACGTTTCATGTGCCCCCAAACTTCTGTAAATATAGTTGTATATATAGTTTAAAAATTATTTTGTCTGTCAACTTTTGACAATAGTTTTATTGACAGATCTAGAGACAACGGATTAAAATTAATACTAAATATCTCTCATCTTCAATATTTTATAAACGAATTTATAATGGCGTTGTAAACGTTGGCTTAGCTACATATTTCTTAAGAGCCAAGTGTAGTGCGCTTATATTTTAGCTTCACTATTTGGGATTTCATCTGTCTGTCCGTTTGCCTATCTGGATAATATTTGCTATCCGATATCTGTCAAATGTGTAAACCATATATTTTTAAATTCCAAGACATTTGCTAAACCGGTATCGTGTCTGTCTATTGAGCCAAGGGTCCCAGGTTCGATTCTTGGCATTGGCAAAAAAAGTATCATTTGATAAATTCGGGCTTCCTCTTTCAAAGTTATGAATCTGAATGAATGAATCTGTTCTAGACAGTTAGAGATAGTATATTGATACAATCACTCGGTTCAGAAAGTGCACATTAAAACATACAATAAATTTAAAATTAAATGTTAAAAGAAATTTTGCAGACACATTCTTTGAACCTATGCCAAACGACGTGTGTACAGTGGATATATTTTCAAAATAGTAAATCATTTCATTATAGTGGCCTCTACAAATTATTTTCATCTAAAAACATTCTTCGTGTATTTTAATTTTAAAATTTTATGCACTTGATTGTGTATTTAAAGCGTATTTTTGTAAATTTGGACATATATTGCAAGACCGACATCTGAAACCAAGAAAACAATGTTTATTCTCTCTTACTGGATAAATAAGGAAAAATATCAATTTCATATAAAAGAATAAATTTTAACATATATTAAACTTGAGATCCAAATAGAAATTTCATCAAACGGAAATTTTAAGACAGTATTCCTACTATCAATAAGAACATGATATAATTCTCAGCATGAAGAAGTTAGATTATTTTAATGCTAGAAATGTAGTTTTCAGTTCACATAGCTCCAATATTTTAGTACCAAATTAGAATTATTGATAGATGAAGTAATATATTTCTGTACAATCTAACAAATTAAAATCAACTATTTGAATACATTTTACAAAAGTAGCACGTACCTCTGCAATGGTTGAACAGTATATTTAAAGGATGAAAATAAATCTACATTACAATCATGATTTTATTTGGTGTCAGAAATATAATAATTTACTCTTATACGGTGCATACTATTGCCACTATATCAATAAATACCCATCTTGATAAATGTGTCATTGGCCTTATATTCTGAACATAGCATTAGTGGCTGTGATGTCATCTGAATGAATGGGCGATCTCCAATTAGAGTGATAATCCTGTGTTATTTGCCATCCTGTTATACTTTTATTTTTGATTTCATAATATAAAATCATTTGCAATTTATTATTTTTTGGTAAACGGAAATATGTTTTGGAGCTCGTCTGTGACATAACACGCTATTGTCATGCATGTAAAATACACTTTATGGTCATTCACAAGAACTCGTGAGGTTAAGAGGGAGATCTTCCACTACTGTTTAAAATAATAATGACGAATTTTGAAATATTGGAGAACTCTACCTCTTTATTGAACATATTTATTATTTGAGGTTGTCTGTTTTGTTTTTCATTTTCTTGATCGGCCATATCTACTTGAGGCATAACTGACTGATGAAAAGTTACCAGCGAGTCAAAATTGGAATGAAAATAAAAGATGTGAGATATTTATTTGGACAAAGCAATTCCAAACAGAATATGTTTATTTGGACAGAGGTGATACCACAAACAAAGAATAAACCCGCACAAAGGCTCTTGGTAAAATTAGATTTATTTACTTTTAAACTAAAGTGACTAACGATTTTGACAGATGGGAGTAAAGATTTTAAATCTCTTTTTAACGCTATTTATATCCATTTATAAATATTTTCAACTACTACATTTAATTAAAAATGTATTTATACCTACCCCTAGTTCATGGCCAACCCTCTAATCTTTGTTATGATACATTATTATACTCCTGGACTTAGATAAAATATCATTAAAAAAAATCTAGAAGAAGAATAAGAGTGAATAAAATTAGCGTCTTCTTCAGTTCTTCTGTAAACTTTCAGGTCGAGATATGTGTTCGTCTTCAACCATAATTTTTAAGAATTATGAACCTTTATACTAAAGTTAATTTAAAGTATATCTAATGTGAGCTTTGAATAAATCTGTTACTCAATCTGTGTGTTTTTTATTGAGTGTATTTCAATATTTTGAGTGGAAAAATTAGAATAATCTTAAACCAATATCTTATAAGGATTCATCATAGACATATTATTTTTCCAGTGGAGATTTGAAGAATTAATATTTTATATAAATTTCTCTCCATATTCCAGCATCATAAACTATTAAAACTTTTAGAAGGAACATAATTATAGTGAATTTATTATATACTTTACTATCCTACAGACAATAGATTATTTATTTAAAGAGCTTAGCTCATATAAATGACATTGTAAGCCATCTTAAATTGGTCAAGCAATATTTATCTTTTGAGCCATACGGTAATAAAAATAATTAAATCCATAACTTTGAATATAATTCTACTGTATTATATATGAGACATATAAATAAAAGAAATATAATATCGTATTATATTTTTATCAGTTGTAATCTTAGTAAAATATTGACCCAATTACAGGTCTACATAAGTAGGATTATGAGGTGGAATATTCTCATGATAATAATAATAATAATAATAACCTACATAAATGTGCAATGATTATGTGTTTTTTATGACTGAAATTTCAATTAGTACAATTCGTTTTGTGATTAATTTTATTTAGATGGTCTAATGTTGTATTATATGTATTTTACCCAACTCTTGTAGGGATTTTGATTGTACCATTGTTGTATGTAGTGTAATTATTACCAAAATAAGATGGCATCAGCCAGAAAGCTTTCCCTGGTAAAAATCTTAATGGTCTCGAATTTTATAAGGTCATCATGCCACTGTCAGAGTTTGCCAGGAAAGGATTGTTTGTTTTTATTCCACCTAAGTGTAATCCCTAGGAGTAGCACCCCCCACCCTTCCCCCCACCAACCCAAATATAATCCAAACTCCACACACATTAATTTAACATTCCGGGTGTTCATTTGAATTCTTCCCAACAAAATGTCGCGAAAAAAACAACTAATTTCAGGAAAAAAAAGTGTTAAACAGGAGTTGTTTGGTTCTAAGGGGGGGAGGGGGGCCTCGGAAGTAAGATGGTAAGGCTGGTATGAACTTGGGTTGCGTTTCTAAGGTAACGTTAAGGTCATGCTATTTCTCTTAAATTAAACTCCCTATTTTTTAAATTAGATATTCCCATAGATAGCGCAGTGACCTTTTCAAAATGTTTGTTTTAAGCTTTTTAAAGTAAAAGCTATCATAATGAATGGTCCTCACAAGTTTATGATCCACCAATACCGGTTTCGGCACTAGCATTTGGCCCATTCAAACATAGCTCGGTAAGATGCAAGTGTTTGTGTGCTTTGTGCCCACACACGTGTGTTTGTTCTGGTTTGCATGTATTTGTAAAATAATTATAGATTTTAAAAAAAATTATGATTAAAGTAGGTCTTCGAAATGCTCTTTATTTTAAGCTAAAGAATAATATAGTCTATTTTTGAATAAATTTGACATTTTGTAGGCTTTAATTTGTAATCCTTCTACATGCTATTATTATCCTATTTTTTAACTCTTCGAAATTTTTTGGTTTAATCCCATAGATAGTGGACTTTAAATGCCCCCTCCCCTCCCAAACAATCTAGGAGCGTTAAATCAGGTTTCCTTGCTGGCCACTCAATTCGTCCTCTTCTGCCAATCCATTTCCATTATATCTGTTGTCTAACCATTGACGAACGAGTAGTGTATGGTGAGGGGGCCTCCATCTTGTTGAAAATGTAAAATACCTGTATCAAGCTCCATGTTTACATGGTTTTCTAGGGCATGCACTATGAGAGGAAGAATAATTTCTTCCAGCATTTCCAAGCATGAAATTTCCATCAGTAGATATCGGACCAATAATCGTGTCACCTAGTATACTTGCCCACACGTTTAAATTTTATGGCCGTGTGTGTCCGTCAATTAAAATGAGGATTTTGATCACTCCAATAACAACAGTTGTATTTATTTACAAAGCCATTTTTAAAAAAATGCGCACTTCACCAAATAAGATACATTTTAATAACAATGCATTCACATTCAACTTGATAATTTCTTCACAAAACTGTACTCATTATTCAGGATCATTTGTGCTATTTGTTAGATGTACAGTACCTGCATTTTGTACCGGTGTTTTGTTAACCAAACCAATTGATACACCAGTAGGTTTAGACACATCCCCTAATGAACTTTTGAGACTTGCCACTTAGGTGCCCAAAATTTCCACTTGAGTTGATTCACCCAATACTGTAAGCGCACTCCATTTTGGGTTTACAACAGATACAGTTTCTTTAAATTTTGAAACAAGATCCAAAGCATATCTATGTGATACGTTTTTTTCCTGGTGTATTTGGTTGAATGTTGCTGCAGTTCTTCGAATACAGTGAGACTAGGCTCCTTAAGGAAACATCTATTTTGTTTTCTCTTCCGGATTGTAAATATTTTTTAATATTGGGTGTTAAGAGTAGAAAGCAAATGAGACAACTAATGGATTTGTAACTGGTTTTGTTAGTAAAAACCAAGTTTTTTTTACGATCTTACACACAAACACTTGTACCTTCCTCGAGATATGTTTGAATAGGCCTAATTCTAATTTCGTACCCAATGTCGGCGACTCAGGAACTTATGAGGCTCATCCATCTATATATCTTTTAATCTAAAATGTTTAAAATCATCATTTTGAAAATGTTTCAACGTGCTCTACAGGAATATGTAATAACAGGGAGTGTTATTTACGAATCAACTTGACTTTAACGTCATAAACTTGAGACCTTAACGTCACCTTTGAAATGCCATCCAAGGTCATACCAACCATACCAATTTACTTCCCCATCAGAACCAAACCACTTTGGTTAAGAATATTCTTTTCTGCAATACGTTCTTTTCAAGATAAATTGGTGGAAAATTGTCTATATATTCTATATAAAGCTTAAGAGTTATCTTCATTTACCGTATTTTTATACTTAATTAGGATAGTAACCATAAAAACCAATTCACTTTAAAGAACCATGAGTGAATCATGTCTATATTATATTATATCAAAAACAGTTTAGCGTCAATTCACAACTAGCCAACTCTTTAGAGAGCACATAACTTGTTAATAAGCTAACAAAAAGGTGTATGCTTTCTGTTTTTAGCTTTAATTTATTAAAATATATTTAAATTGTAAAGAACTAATTAATTTCGATTGATTTTAAGTATAAAGTTTTCTATTTATTGCATTTTAATAGTTTGTTCTAGACTCTTGTATAACTAATTAATTTAAAATTTAAATTTATTCTAGTGAACTATCAAGAAAGAGTGGACAGAAATTACCCCAACATGAGTTGGTTAAATCTTTAAATGAGAACTACGACTTGGTGGTAGTTTATTGTTCCTTCGGTATTTTGGATAATCAGCTCTTCCTGGTTCAAATTTTATCCCAGTGAAACTTTTGAAGACTTCATGTTATAAAAGCTTTTGCAAAAAGAGGGGAGGAAATTGTATATAAATAAATTACTGACATTTAAATATGGCTACATAAATAATTATTAATAGTGACTAATGAGTACCCTGTTATTTTTTTTGAACGTCTTAAAAGATATTTTAGATTCAAATAAGGTTGGAGCAGTAAAACAAGCAAAAAATAATCATAACGTAACACGGGATTAAAACAACTTTTCTATAAACTAGAAACTGATGATTTTTTTATAAGCACACACAAACTTTATCAAAATCAATTTAATGGAGTATGCATGGTAAAGTGAACAGCAATATATATATATATATATNATATTTACCATGTCTGGATAGAACTAGTTACTCCTAAGTCAGGCAAACACACATCCATATAATATATGGCACCCAATGCGTCTGTGTAAAAGAAAACATTTATTTATTTAAATTACGAAAAACATTTAATCTGTCAAATTAAATTACTGGGAAAAAATGTATTTAGTAATACATTTCATCATATTTATAATAGTCAAACCTTTTGGTAACATATTTATTACAGTGAATATAGCAGATACCGAGGATATCAGACAGACTGCTGACATCTACAGAATATTCGGAAACTCACAATCCATTATGCATATTTAGTTTGTTTGAACCATAAGTAATATAATATCTCTATAACTTATATTCGGAAAACTATGCTAATGCCATAAAATTAGGTTGAAAATTTTGGCTTGCAGTGGTGGGAAAGCAAAGCTGTCAAACATGCGTGTAGAACAGGTTGAATAGGAGCTAGGCGCGCGGCATTACACACCTCGACATTTTGGACCACGGCACCAGAACATACCACAATTAATAGTAAAAAAACACATCAGTCCAACTATAAGTGTAAATACGGTCTGAGGGTCATCACAAAAAGTGCTTGCAATTATTACATGTGTAGTGTCACGCACCTATGAAACGTGTTGTACACGCATGCTTGACAGATTTGCTATCTCGACGTTGTACGCTGAAACTTTGAAACAAGTTTTACGGTATTAGCATAGATTTCCAGATGTAAGTGTACAGGGAGTTTGTATTACTTTTGGTTCAATAACGCTATATGTGCAGTTAGGACTGCGAGTTTCCTAACACCTAGTATAGTGTAATTTCTCCTTTTACAATACAAAACTAGATATAATAATCCAAAAGCCATTATGTAAATCAATATATTTAATATTTGAAACAAAGTAGTATCTAGCAACTCAATGAGTTCATAAAATATATAATGCAATATCTTCCTTTGATTGAACAAAAGATAAGTGAAATGAGATAATATACATTGTTAGTGAAATGTTAAAGAAATATATAATATATATTGTTAGTGAAATATAATGGAAATATAGCACCACGGTTGACTAAAGGGCCAAATTAAATAATATACACTGCTAATAAAAGCTATTAAATATAAAGGATCCTCACGGTTCACCGCACTAAGGCACCAGAAGTTATTTAGTTTAATAATTTTGGAGCCCCTAGCTAGGGTATAGTATTGTTTTCAAATTTTAACTATGTGGTTGATATAATAGTTCAGAATCTTTTGTACAATATTTACCTTAGGAATTTGTTGTTTTAAGTTATTTATTTGTTACTTATAAAATTAGTTTTCCAACTAAGAAGAAGTTTTGTAATCGTTTTATAGTTTTTTTGTGTTAAATTTGATAATTTTTAAAGCTGTCTCCCTTTTGCCGGATTTACATTTTGTATAATTTTTTTACTTTTTTACTATATGGGATGTATTAGCTCACTAAATTTTCAGGCTCCCAATTCCTGGATATCTATTTTAAAGATATAAATGCTTATAATTCATAATTTATTGATTTTATTTAATATTTGTTTGGATGAACATGTTCTAACTTTAATACTAATGAAAGTTATTTCGTATCTCAAAGAACTTTAGATAGATTTAAAAAAAATGGTTATAGGAAATATACGATTAGGTGAGTTTTATATAAATCATTTCCCTGGAAAAAAATATATATATATAATATGTTGTTAGTAATATTAAATTATGCCTGTAAACAAAATTTATCAAAATCGTAATAGCTGATATCTATAATATAGGTTTTTCTTCCATTTCACAAAATGTACCTTTGATTTCATGAGTGGATTTCTAATTCCAAATAACTATCTGGGTAACTTTGTCAAGGGCTACGCTCATTTATCAAGTACATACAAAGAAAACGATAAATTGACATACATGCAAAATAAAGGAAAATGAAAATAAACTGCAGTTTATTAACTCACTGAGTGATTGTTCCATACTGATTCACTTGAATCCTGCCCGACTAGACGACCAAATAAAATTTGCAGACGCAGCAAAAACACCTTGTCAACTGGAATAGCAAAACAAGACTTAACGTCCACTGTGGTTCCTTGGACCGGGGACAACTGTAGTTTTTTCCGGGACGATTCTATCATTTACAAGCAAACCCCGCCTTCCCCTCCATTTCTTAGACGTCAGATTAATTTCGTATATAATGCAGCGCTTCTTGTACTATTTTTGTATTCAGTTCCAAAAACTCGTCTCACTAGCATCAGGGAGGTTTCAGTTCAACGTAACTTTCAAGTAGTGGCCAATATGGTTGTTGTGTTGCTCTCACTACCTCGCCACAGATAATGTAATATATGTTAAGATTATATATTTTGTCTGTTATAGATATGTACTTATTGATCTTCTTCATATGAGAATTTCTAATGTAGGTTAAGTGTAATAATTACTCTTTTATAGTTTCAGTTTATTTTAAACAGAGTGTCGTCCTTATGATCACACCTGTTTAGTGTTTAACTGTGTTCATACGAATAGTCTTAAATATTTGAGTAACAATCTGATGACCTGTTCTATGTGACCATGTCACTCATGCTTTTAGATTGACAAAAAAGAGTAAATTAGGTTAATCCATGTCGTTAATGCATGACCTAATTTGATCTTTGGATATTTTCAATCTTTAATTTGGCATTGTTGTTCCACCCTGTGTGGTTATCAACTTGTGGGTATGCTTCTATCCAAGAGGGGTGGCCCACGTGTTATGTCCAGGTTTGTTTGGTTCCCTTCAGGTGCCAATTGGAACACTTATGTTTAGAAATTGTACCATTGTTGCAGTATGTCTCCAGACTATTGTTGAGTATTAAATATACTATTGGATGATCAGGCAGTACTAATTAGGAATAGACCTGCCATAGATTCCTGATATCTCTCTTTTTAATATTTGTAAAATAATAGTTACAGCATTTGGAACATTTCTTTTGTATCGTATTAATCTTCTTTAAGTTAACAAACGCTATCTAATTCAGTTAGCAACTATCGATGTATCTCCTTAAATACGGACTTCCAAGCTTTAAAATTTGTTCAACGTCATTATTTGACCATATTTATCATACTTTAGACTTACTGCCGTAAGGCAGCAGAGTGTTGTATATTTTAGCTTAACTATAACTTAATTTAATCGTTCTGATTAGAATTATTGTAGTTATCTGTTTAGTTTACCTTCGTTCTAGAAAGTGCACATGTTCTTCTTTAAGGAGTCACGCGTTTTTAAATCTTTAATCCAACCATTGTTGTCCTTGTAGAGAGTCAATTTAAGGTAACTCAAACTAATCACGTTAAATTGGTAACAATTTGTCTAGTTAAATTGTTTACGCCTAACATTAAACAGTGTAAAGTACAGTCATCTATAGTGTCTGTGAATATTCAATAATTCTCTATTGTTTGGATAGCAATAAACTCATTTGTGAACTTGTATTTTACTCTTATATTTTGTGTGTCTCTACTTTCCGTTTCAATTTCCCTGTAACTGTTGTCGTCACTTATACTACAAAGTAGAGGCGATGCTGCACCTTGTAGTGACTCTTTTTACCATGTATCTGCTCGAACAAAATGTTTGGAGATTCAGACCAGTGGACAAACACACATACATAAGGTACCGTGAAAATCGATCTCTCTGTGTTTATAACCTGGACAGATAGTAAGACCTGGTGATTGTAGTAAAAATATACGTTTTCGAGTTCAGGATGTCATGAACCATAAAAATCTCGAATTCAATATTTTGACGATCACACACGATCTTTTAAAAGTCGAAAGAAAGTATAAAGGGGTGGTCAAAATTACAAACTATGTTTTCTGCTTACACAGCTAAAGGTGGATATCAACAGTTATATTATATGTATGAATGTTTAAGTGATAAAAGTTTGGATTGGGCCAGTGGAAAATTTAAATATTATACCTCATATTGAAATAAATTATTTTGAGGTTAAGAATATTAAACATTGTTCTGCAATTGTATTATTACACCTTTATTCTAAATTTAAGCATTTTAAAACTTCTTTGAATATAATTAAAAATATCATAATAGTGTATTATTATAAACATAAATAAAACAATGGGTTTTAATTTTAAGTCTGTATGTTATCTGTATACACAATAGGGAAGGTTTATTTGATCAATATAGTGATAAATAAATAATTGTATTTTCTGCCTTTTAAGGTGTAAACGATAGCTTTAAATTGTACTAAATTGTATTATTTTAATACAAATAAAGCCACGACGAAGGGAAATATATATCTAAAATTTCTTGATTTTAAGTAAAATTATACGTTAAATTTGTAATAAGTTTTAACACTGTTTTCCAAAATATTATGTTTAGTAAAACTCAGTTGTACGCTGCATAGGTACCCTTCTGAATCATTTACGTACCCTAGCGGTACACTTACCATAGTTTGAGAAACATAACCTTAGATTAAGTAATCAACATTAGATGGGTACTAGACAATGGCGTCGCGTCAGGGCAAGCAAGGCCAGAACTGCTTGCCTTTAATTGAAGATATGTAATTATTATATTTAATGTTTGCGAAAATATTCTCTGGTTGTTATTTAAATGTAATTCAAGCATTAATGGGCTTGTAATACAAATCCCATTCATGGCAATGAACGTAACATGCATGCAATACGTACACTAATGGTGGTTGAAAGTCGGTATTTGTCCGACTTTCATCCAATTTCTCTAGCTAGTGTAGATCTTATTTGTGACTTCATAGATTTTGTAGGGGATAGAACGGGCAGAGCTTCGGATGCGAGGTAAAAATGCAATCAGCCAAGCTACGACTTCTCTTGCGGGAAGAACTAGAACCAAAGTCACTCCCCCTCCTTGCCCTTTCAAAACATATAGGGGTGGTATGGAATGAAAGGGGAAATTACTATTGTATAGGTACTGACCCCGTGCCTACACATCTTGGTGTCCAGTACACATGACACAACTTCTTGTACATAAAGTTGCACAAAAAGTTTCATCCTGAAGATGGCGCTGTGTGAACACCAAAATTTGTCCAAGATCTGCTTTGAAAAACTTATTTTATACAATTTTAGAATATAAAATGCTTCCTATATCAGCCATTTTTATTGTAAAACTTTTGAGTTTTAAACATAAAAACTTCGTCTGCTTGACATTCAATTTTTTTTGACGTGAATACGTCTTTAAATTTGCTACCATACGGGGGCAATCCAAAAAACCTAATGATAACAAAATCGGGGGAATACAGTTTGGCGTTGTAGTTTAGAATCTATCCTCTACAACCAATATTAAATTATACCACTGGATAGCTAAAGGATCAAAGAATGTATTACGATACGCGAGAACAGTGACGCATCGCGCGAGATGGAGGGGGAAGCGCCGCCATTTTGAGGTTATTTTGCTGCGTATCGAGATTTGAAATTAGTATAACTTTTGACTCAGAGAAGCTACGATGTTTGTTTGGGTTTTAATCGTCAGCTGTCATCAAAATCTCTTGATTGTATAGAAAACATTAGTTTCAAGTAGTGACAGTGAATATATATAATAAGGTGTTAGAATACCAGAAATCTCGATGTATCTTGTATGCCATTTGTGTCGTACTTTTTGTATCACAGACTTATAATTAATAATGTTATATTGTAGCACAATAATTATTTGTTTCCTTTCTTTTATCCTAAATACATAAATAAAAATATTTTATTTAAAAAATATATAACCCGTTACATAAACGTATTCACGTACAACACACGGCCGTGTCCATGACACAGCCACACCCCATTTTTTAAAAATAGTGTTTGTAAGAAAAACTTCTAAATTGTTGCAAACAAACAAATTATTATAATTGAAGGATTTTAGACCCCCAATATAAAGGTTTTAAACTGTTTTAAAAGAAAATAAAAAAATAAAAAAATAAATTATAATTTTTATTTTATATATTTAAGAATGATTAAGAAATTATTTACATTAAATACTGTTATTTTCCAAATTATTCATCCATTATTTTTCCATAAAAAGGTTAAGAGCTCCATGTTTTTTTATGTATTGTATGCAATCACAAATGCCATGTGAACAGTCACTGTCTAATATTTGGAAGTAATTCATGTGACCAAGATATTGTAAAATTTCATGCACAACTTTTTGTACAAGAAGTTGTATCGGGTGTACCGGGCTTTAGAGTTTAGTGGAGCTAATTTTATCAGGTTCTTTTGTTTTGATGTGTGTATCAGTGAAAGATAACAAACGAATGTTTATAAGTATATGTTTATAATAAGTAATAACACAATAATGTAAATCACAAAACAGAAGGACGCCCAAAGCCACAACTATCATTAAAAAAAAAACCAAATATCTTCTTGAAGCATATATTTAAAAAAAAAGGGAGCTCTCCTTTAAAACTTAGGGGCATCCCTTCCAAGCTTGCCACCGGACACTACTAGTACTAGAGGTAATAAAGGGTTTGTTCTAGAATATTATTATTTCATTACTAAGTTGCTTAATCCAGACGAGCTCTCATTGGTCCGTAATAAATAAGAACTCTTGATTCGAGATCTACCAGTAGATTGATTAATAACCTCAGTCGATTCTGTGGTTTGGTCCGACGTGAATGTTACCCGAGATTCATTTAGGCCCATAGCTTGCTAGGGAATAGATTTAAGCCGTTTCAGTTTAAAAATAATTAATATAATATTTTTTTTAATAATCTTGATATAGGTACGTTAGAACACATTGTATTTCTGTTTTCCAGTTTAAATATTTTATCAGTCTTCACCCCAAGCTGAGTTGTGCCAATCAATAGATCATGGCTTGGAAATAGAAGAGCGTGACTTGGTTAGAAAAAAACTTTTTTATCCAATAAAATAAATCACGTTCGCTACTACTAAGATGGCACAGTATTAATTTGTGTGTTTAGTGCAGCACCATATTTTATTTTGACGTGCGGTCAGAGCTCATAGTACATTTAATTAATTTTTGGTATATTCATTTTAAACTTATTGTTTTCAACGGACATTGCATTGCGTCGAAGGAAATACCTAATAATAATAATAATAATAATAATAATAATAATAATAATAATAATAAAACCAACAACAACAACAATACATTTATCAGATAAAGAAATATTTTTCTTAACGGGGTTTTGTCCAGATGTTCCGTCCACGTTTTAAAACCATCCTAATGAGGTTTGATTTTATTGTCGTCTTCTAAGAGACTCAAAATGGCCGCACTATACAAGGAGGAAAGAAATTGACTCTAGCAGAGGGGGAGGGGAAGAGGTAAGAAGAAGTGAGGCTTTGAATTTTGGATCCAAAAGAACGTGGACTCGTAAGAAAAGTTTGTTGAAATAAAGCATAGTAATAATGGCAAATTTATTAGTGCCAATTACACCAAAAGTGATACAAACGACAGGAAAAGATGGTACTTGGCACAGCTTTAATTACCTGCAGACCACGGCTATGACAAGTGAGTTTGTCCGATCCAGTAACAGTTTCAACAATTGATAGAAGAGACTACAAGACTCCATTCACATGAGGTGATATCAACCTACATTTTAGTCGTGATTCATCCTTTAGTTCTAGCACAATTTCGACTATTAATTCAGCTTTTAAAATGTATTGCTCCAAAATCATAGAATAATATTAATTTCAGCTTAATACACCAACATTATAATTTTATTTTAGACGTGATATTCTGTTTCAACAATGGACTCTGGAAAATAATCTTTTTGCCAGAGCAATGACTTCGACAAAATGCAATGATCTTATTTAGTATATATTGTTTTAGTGTTCATTAACCAACATGATTGAGGAAATTGATTACATATGTGTATAGTATATATTTTTAAGGATTTCAAATTGTTCTATTAAATATTAGCTCGTTTAATAAGTCCACTCAAATAGTAAAGGTATATTTTTTCCCAACATGACCCAGAGGTCCTGTCCCGTGTTCAATTTTATAATAAATTATCTTGTTTTAAAATGTAAGTGTTTCTTGTGAACACAAATATTGTATTCATTTTAAATCTGAGCTAATCCGTCATTCATTTATCACCTATTTTATGTATTTTCATACGTCACTGGACCTCAAAGTTAATAAACAGATAAATGGTTTATATATAATATATATATATATATATATATATATATCCCCCCATTCCTATTAAAATAGACACCCTCATTATTATTTAAGTTATGTTAAAGATTAATTTAATAAAATTATCATAACATTGTTCTGGTAATTCGTCCTTAATTTAATCTTCACTGAAAATGTTGTTTCAACGCTAACATCGATGTAGACTGATTTAAAGTTCAATGTGAGTGGCTGCTAATACAATTAAATATTTATCTAGTAGGTCAAGTTAAATTTAGAAATTGATAATTCAAGAAACACACCTGTATATCAACATTTCTAGTTACTACATATATGACAAAGCGTGTAGTTGTTAAAAAAAGAATAAACATACCTAACTAGGAATATTTAGTATTTAATTTTTACTAAGATTAAAGTCCATCAATTTCATAAACATTAATAATACTTGAATTTTCCCTTTCTCTTTCAACTCAAATCAATCATTACTTTAAAAATGAATGACTATACCAGCTTCACAAAAACTCCTAAAATATGACTTTTATAAATATATTCAATTTAAATTTAGAAAATAAATTTAAATCATTTTAACTCCTTTTATAATCTCGGAAATAATTAGAATTCGAGATTTTGATAAATGAACCTCGTGACCCTTATGACCCTCTGAAATAAAGGTTATTTTCTCAATGCCGTCAGTAGTGCGGGAGTCGTATGGGTACAACGCTCTGATTGGCCGGATTTGGTCACGTGACCACGCCTCCTGCTCTCTGATTGGCTGCTATAAATAGCCTCCTTCCCCCC
>CABFOW010006098.1:6990-35462 GCA_902141385.1 Timema californicum
TGAGGGCCTTAAGAACCACCTTATGAACCTCCTTATGAACTAGTGAGGGCCTTATGAACCACTTTATGAACTAGTGAGGGCCTTAAGAACCACCTTATGAACCTCCTTATGAACTAGTGAGGGCCTTATGAACCACTTTATGAACTAGTGAGGGCCTTAAGATCCACCTCCTGATATAACAGACCAGTTGATGTCCACTTATATGTTATCTTCTACTTGAGAACAGCTTTAAGGTGGCAATCAACAATTTGGGAGATTTCCGATAACACACTGGAGTGTCACATAAACTCTTGCGGGCGCTTTATATCCTGCAGACCTTGTTGTGTGGAATGTCTCCTGATACACCATTGGTAACATTCCTTATAGTCGATATCTAGTGAATGCGGTTGTTAGTTAATTAATTAATATTTAGCATCGCGTCTTACTACCCGTTCGGGTTATACGCTTTTAAGTACTAATTACTCTAATGGATTAGGAATTGGGAAGGTTGAATTAGAGGAAGTGAACCCGCATTTGCGTGGAGGGAGAGTGGAAAACCATTTAGGAAAAACCACCCCCAGTTCACCCGACCGAGATTCAAACCTCAATCTCCCCGCCCTCAGCAGTCGAGCTCAACACGACAAGCGCGTTAGCCAACTACGCTACCGAGGCGGGTCGGTTGTTAGTTTATTGGTTCTATTGTTGGTCACTGATAGCTCGTACAATTCACAAGGAAGACATAACGTTGTTTGGCTCGACTTTCTATACCATCTGTTAGTGTTGGTAATTTAACAAGTGAAATACAAACAAGTCATTTTTATAAACTTGACACTAAAAATGATAAACTCAGCAATGCTGATGTAACATTAGTATATAATAAATATGACTCACTACTATGAAATGTGTATCGTGACTTCCCCTTCACTCTGATATGTAGAGGAGGTAACGATAGCTATTACGAAGTAGAGACTGGGAAATATTTCATAAGAGTAAGAGAAATAAATAGGAAACAATAATAGATTTATTATAAAAAAAACAAAAAGATGATATAGGGTCACAATTGATAGCAGGAAAACATTAAATTTTAAACTGACAAATATGATAGGATCTCACAACTCCCAAAATGTAGGAACTTCCCGTAGCAGGGAGGAATACGTGTCCAAGACGACACGGTAACGGTCAAATGGAAGTTAAGTTGATAGTACTGGATGCCAAACCAGCCGGGTTAGCGCCAGAAGGGTCTAAACAGAAAACATGGTGAGTTAATTACTAATAAAAATATAACTGCAAACCTTATAGTTTTAGAGTTACTAAACTAAATGTCGGCCAAGCTAACTAGCTCGATTTGAAACTAAGAAAGGTCCCATAGACACACTAAATAATAAATTGTAAGAGGACGGTCTGTGAATTACATTAGATGATGGCTAACGATCAGGTGTCGGCACAAAATTGTACTATGGCTGGTCCTTTCCCGGTGGGTACTGCCAGACCACTCAATAGTACATTTATACCACTACCCCCTTCCTGGGGTACACATCAAGTCTAGTACACACTAACTTTAAACACTTGGACAATCGAGGTGCCAACAAGGGGTGCAAGAAAATACTACCTGTGCGGGCCACCATACAACACTAGCCGTGTTCCGCACTTTGTGCACCCAAAATAGTAACACGAAAACCAGAATTCTGTGAGATACTGACCTAACTAGGTCCTCAAATAAAGACTTTAGACAAACTGCTTGTAGCCATACAAACGTTCGAACAAGTGAGCATGATGTCCATGGCGTCATGTGATATTGTGGAGTCATAAGGACTTAGAACGGAGAAGAGGACCCTTAAAGCAAGGTCCTTATTACATACAGAGCTCAAAGCCCCGGTATTTAAGCTCTCATATGGACACAGGGAAAATATATAGCCAGACTATCTGACTAAAGAAATTAGGTCAGATTGATACAAAAACCAAATTTAGTCATTCTGACTAAAATAACGAGTCTGAAGGACTTAGAAAACATTACAGCCGCTTCGACTAACAGAAACACAATTAGTCTCCGTGACTACTACAAGTCTGGAGGACTTGGATATTTGTCGAATACTTGGTGCATCACTAGGGCGGCAGTGCTCGTAGTTTGAGGCATCGGACCAACGACAGTCCGGTCCTTTGTCAACATCGGGTGTTCAAGGGTTCAGACGACCGTTAAAACTGCCACGCCTTCGTTTCCGCCATACTTGCAGAAGCATGGTGTTTGTATCCGGAAACATCCACATAAAGTAAGTAGAACACAAATTATATTATTGCAGAATATATCAGTTTTAATTCTCTTCTTTGGATTCTGTTATTTCAGTTTAGTATTTTGTGTAGATTCGGTTTGTAGATGTCATTTTACTTGAGTGTCATACTACGAATACATGTGATTATATAACATACAAAGAAGTATTTAGGACAGACTAAATATTATGTTGGTGACACTGGCGAGTCCTTTTGACTCCACCATCACCAACTTCACATGTACTCCAGGAGTTCTAGTGTCACATGGTGTGATCTGATAACTAGCCCCCCCCCTACATTGTTTCTCATGTTCACGTCGAGTGCTGTAACCGGGACAAGAGCCTTGACCTGTCGCTAAGGACCCTTCAAGTCAAGTGCTCTTGACAGATAAAACTCCTTTATATAAAGCTAGCAAGTAGTAAACAATCCTCACAGCAATCATGATCAAGCTTGGAGTCGTGTTTGTTACGTTGGTAGCCGTGGTCTTGGCTGCAACCAACCAGGTACTGTCCAGTTTACAAAATATCGCTATCGATGATTAAAACATACTTTCTAGTTACGAAACACTCGGCAACTTCTAATATCAAAGCTGACATTTATTTCTAATATTGTCGCTTATTAATATGATGGGCTGAGCAGGTTTATAACTTGGACCCAAGTTTGGAAACCGACATGTCCCAAAGGGAGACGGTAATTAGCGTACACGTCTGTTGTCAGCAGACTCGAGTCAGCCATTCTCGTCAGAAGCGTTGCGACCAAGACTCCATCTCGGAGGTGACCGGGAGCTTCGCCTGGTGGGGGTATTGTGTCGGGGACCTCATATTCTACGACAACTTTGACGACCTTGAGTTGGACAGATGGGACCACCAAATATGGCAGCCTGGCGTTGTCGTAAGTACATAACGACACTTCATGTTAAGGTGACCAATAGTCCTCGAAGTTAACACCAGGGTTCTGGACTTATTGTGTCCTTGATTTGATTAACAACAACAACACTAAGTTTTACTACTCATTCGGACTGTAATAATTACAATAATGGTTTGAGGGATGAGGAAGGTTGTATTTAGGTGAAATGTATTCACATTTGCATGGAAGGAGAGTGAAAAACAATTTTGGAAAACTATCCTCGGTATGTTCGACCGAGATGTGAACCACAATCTCTCCGTCGTCAGCCGTCTAGTCTACTGTGAGGACAGTTCCATTCAACAATGTAGGGTCATAGCGTAATCAGTAAAGGACAAATCTAGTGAACCATTTAAATGCCAACATTTTTGGTTCCTATCCATTCTTTTAGAGTATTTGCCGTTGAAAAAGCCAAGAACAAAATGGCCATTGTATGGACCCCACCTGTATAAAGAGTGTGAGAATGGATGGCTCTTATCACCTCAAGCTGGAGATTACATTCACAGCACCACCTGGTTGTTATTTGACAAACATTCTGATAACAAGTGCTTGAGTCTCCTTCAAGTTTAATGTTATCAACAACAAACTCACATCTTTAATCAACTTCATTCTGGAGTAAATAAACAATCAACAAGATTTATTTTAAGAGGAGTAATGAAATACTTTTCAGTTCCTTCCTTTTAAGTTATTTCTGTTTGTAAACAAGAATTTAAATATTCCAGGGTAGTTTGGATGGGAACGAGTGTTTGTGTTGGGTGTGCTCATGGAATGTTTGAAACTGTGTGTTTGTGTTGGGTGTGCTCATGGAATGTTTGAAACTGTGTAGTTTGTGTTGGGTGTGCTCGTGGAATGTTTGAAACTGTGTGTTTGTGTTGGGTGTGCTAATGGAATGTTTGAAACTGTGTGTTTGTGTGTTGGGTGTGCTCATGGAATTTTTGAAACTGTGTGTTTGTGTTGGGTGTGCTAATGGAATGTTTGATACTGTGTGTTTGTGTTGGGTGTGCTCATGGAATGTTTGAAACTGTGTGTTTGTGTTGGGTGTGCTCATGAATGTTTGAAACTGTGTGTTTGATGTCAGGTGTGCTCATGGAATGTTTGAAACTGTGTGTTTGGGTTTTAATTTAATCTCATGATACCTATTTTGTGTTTTTCGAGACAAAATGTATGCATTCCTCATTAAGCGCAGGACTAAGTGACATGGACTTTTTAGAATATTGTGCGAGTGAAAGTGCACTCCATTTAACCTGAGTGGTAGTCTTACCTTCACTGATTACACTATGACTATTTTATAAGCTAAACCATAGTGGAATAATGCAAGTAAAGCCAGCTATCTTTCAGGACAATATATTATGTAGTATTAGCTCTGCAGGGATTTCTTTTTTTTTAAAGTAAACTTAAGTTGTTTATTAAGATAAATGTCACTTATAGGTTTAGTTTGTTTGTTTAGCACTCCATACTAATCAGGCTAATGTGCTACGGATGAAGAAGGTTGAATTTATAGAAAATGTACCTGAATTTGTGTGAAGGGATACTGTAAAATAATTTATATAAAACCAGCCTCAGTACACCTGACCGGTATTTGAACCCCAATCTCCCCCATTGTCAGTCCATTACGAGAGCGATGCGTTTAGGACCATTCGACCACTGACGCACGTTATAGGTCGATTTAAACTTTGTTTTATTCTTTCTGATGAATAACATTTATATTTGAAATTGTTACTCGTTATTCTGGGGGACGACACGCGCACACCCATGTTCCAAAGGTTTGTCATTTCACAATCGTAAGGGTGAGGGGTGCTGTTGAATTGGGCTTTATTTAGTTTAGTGTTTGTTCATTCAGAACTAGAGCAATGATATTACGAGAGAATACCCGCAGCAGGTTTAGTGATCTTCACACCACCGTGGACCTAAACAGGACTGACAGGTGGGGTGACGGGGCTGGGCGATACCGAGACAAATCCAAATTAAATGTAGGTACAAAATAGGAATTAAATAAAGATTTTTTAGTAATTATTCTACAGTATAAATTTTGTAATTAATTAAAAGTGGTATTTATTATATCAAACGCGGAATGCCAAAGTTACCGTTTGAAATGATTAGTGACTAAAGTCTCTTTACCAGCTTTGTTTCTTCTTTCGGACCGTGAGGTAGCGTCGGCGTCTTTAGCCATATACGCTGTACAACAGGTGAAGAGCGCGCCACACGGGCGCGTCGGGACTCTACTGTATTACACATAAGATTGTCAGCAGCACTTGATTAAGTTATTTTTTTAAATATGAAAATAAAATATTTGAAGATGCAGCCTTTGTGAGAAACAAATTACCTAACTTTGAAAGGAGAACAGGGGCGTTTATAAACAAAGTTTACTCCAAATGTGTTCTTGTGACGACGTTACAGAACAACGAGTTCCAGGAATATGTGAACAGTCGCGACAACAGCTGGGTGCAAGACAGCACCCTCCACATCCGAGCGACGACCGACGACAACGCTCAGAACCACATCCACTCGGCCAAGATGCACACGACCGACTCCTTCGCGTTCAAGTACGGGAAACTAGAGATCCGAGCCAAGCTGCCGGCCGGCGATTGGCTCTGGCCAGGTGCGTACTTGCTTCTGATTGGCTCGGTCAGGTGCGTGCATGAAACAGCCCTAACATCAAGGCCCCAGACTAGTAATTTAACACTTAACTGAGTGTATGAATGCTATACTATTCTATTATATTTATATTTCTTCTGATGTTCATAATATTTTACAAGATTCGGATTCATAAAATAGTGGATTCAACCCAACTCTAAGACAGTTTCACAGATTGATAAGTAAAATATTGATCTCTGTTACTCTGCTTCACATCCAATGGTCAGTAGCCGACACACTTTATAGCCCTCCAGCTTGACTTTACAGAACACAGATCTTCACCGAACTGTTTGTCGTTTTGGCAGCTCTGTGGCTGATGCCCAAGGACAACGCATACGGCGGGTGGCCGACGTCGGGAGAGATCGACATGGCGGAGAGCCGCGGGAACAGAGAACTCAAGTACGGCGACTGGAACTTTGGCAGCGAGTACATGGAGTCCACGCTTCACTTTGGTCCGGACAGTAACAGCGACGGACGAGAACACGCTCACTTCACGAGAAACACGGCGGCCGGCGACGGCTGGGACCGGGACTTCCACAAGTACCAACTCGAGTGGACCGACAGTGAGTGGTCGTTACACGCAATGAACCAGAAAGGCACAGGCCAGATACTGATTGGTTGTTGCGCGCAATGAACCAGCAAGGCACAGGCCAGATACTGATTGGTCGTTACACGTACTTTGTTTGAGTACGGCCCGGCACGCGACTGGCAAAAAGATGGCCCCCTCAAGGTGTGTCCGGGAACTCTCTCCCGGTAAATGTTTGAAAATTGGAATCCTCTAGAAGATATTTGAAGTTTGATGCAAGGACATCATTCAGCTTCATGTTAGAAAATATCAAAGGGAAGCGAAATAAATATATACTTTTTTTTACCATGTATTTGAGGTAATTAACGCGCATTTTCTGAACCAACTGATTATATAAGAACATGAGAATTTTTATGAGCCAGAGCAAAACAACTTACCAATTTTGCCTGGAAAGGTATTTTAACTTACCCTCATATTTATTCCAAGTGGGAAAGGACAAATCCCCCTTACAACCTTTTACCCACCCCCCACCTAGTCCCACTGCCGCTGTGATATATTACATCCCACAGGAGATGCTAACCAACATTTTACTTAGTGTAAATTAGTTCCTTGGTTCACTAGAAACTACCAGGTTATTGATATTGAGGGTGAATAAGAGGAAACCGCCTGGAGAGAGGGTGAAAATCTCTCCCCTGTGCACGAGACCTGCTAAATAGCCTCATGTTAAGTTTCAAACGTAGTAAGATAATCTCTGAATCATGAAAAACTTGTGACTTGCAGACCACGTCAAGTTTTCCATTGACGACAACGAGCTGGGGACGGTCACGCCGGGAAACGGAGGGTTCTACGGCCTGGGGGAGTGGAACACCGGCAACCCCTGGGCCAACTCGGGCAACAAGATGGCCCCATTCGACAAACCTGTACGGCTAGTTACCACTTTCTCCTGTGCGTTATTCTGATTGGTCGAATGGTGGAGACTAATGAACATGATTTGTTCTGCCACAGTTCTTCATCATCATGAACGTTGCCGTGGGGGGGATGTATTTCCCCGATGATGCAACCAACCCTGGGGGTAAGCCCTGGAGCAGCTCTTCCGGCAATGCCGTAAGTTAACATTTCTCTTGAGAGGCCCCATAATCTTACAACTAACTCTTTAAGTTATAGCTCATTGTATTATATTATATTTGTAAGAAGGTGGAGGAAAGGTGGATAGGAACATATAAAAGGGGGACAAACACAATATGGCCTTTACAATGAAAAAAAGAACAGTTCACACTTTACACTGCTGCCAATGGACAAAGAGGTAATGGATGTCTCTTAAAGAAAATTGATCGTCACCGCCCAATCCCCCGACCCAGGTTTCATTCTATCGGAACTCATCAGGGAGGAGTGTGAAACGCGCAACGCAACTTCCTAAAAGAGAAAACCAAAAAAAGGGGAGAAAGAGGCAACCATTACCTCTTTGTCCATTGGCAGCAGTGTAAAGTGTGAACTGTGTTGTTCTTTTCATTGTAAAGGCCATATTGTGCTTGTCCTTTTTATATGTTTCTATCCACCTTTCCTATTCCTTCTTCCAAATATAATATAATATAATATTAAGTTATAGCTCGCCATCCAATCCCCAACCTGACTCACTTTATCCTCCCATAGGGGTCTTGTTTCTCCCGGTTTCCCAACTAAAATGTTGTGTACACGCCTGCCATCCTTCTCTCCCTCGCACACTTGCCGATCCTCCGGTCTCTGTCGCGGTCCTTTCTCTCCAAACTTCAACGCCATCCATCTCCTTGGGATCTCTCAGCCTTGCTCTTAGTATAACCCAGTAAAGAGCTACATATATGTTCGAACCAATGGCAAGTATTTAAAGATATGTATGAGTTTTGAGTTAATTTGTTAGCATTTCCGGTCAGAAACAATATTTTCCATCTATTCAACTAAAAACTTTCCAGGGAGTAGTCGACTTCTGGAATGGCCGACAACAATGGCTGCCCACCTGGGACATCGGAGACGACCAGCACCTCCAAGTGGACTACGTCAAGGTGTTTGCTGTTTGAAGACCTCGCGATTGTGCAATGTTACGCTGTATATGTTCTAATTAAAGAGCGCACTGCATTTGTTGAATGCAATCACACCTTTGTGTCCTTTTCCCCGTCCTGTATACAAGTGTTGTTGCGCTCAGGACCGAGCGAGGGGACGATGACGGATATTCGACTGGATCGGGTGCGAGGCCAGTCAACAAAAACCAACCCTCCAATAAAACTCTTTAACAGATATTTATTATGCCATCCAATGTGTTACAACATCCATTGTAAATAATGAGGGAGGTACCCGCCAGGATGGGAGGGTGGGGATAGTTTCACACAAATAAAAGGAAAAAAACACCGTTTTAGAACAAGCTTGACTCGATTAAAACCCTGAACACAACCTGCTTCCCCAGACATCCATGGTATATTGCACTATTGGGTGACGAGCGCTAGATATTGCACTATTGGGTGACGAGCGCTAGATATTGAACTATTGGGTGACAAGCGCTAGATATTGAACTATTGGGTGACAAGCGCTAGATATTGAACTATTGGGTGACGAGCGCTAGATATTGCACTATTGGGTGACGAGCGCTAGATATTGAACTATTGGGTGACGAGCGCTAGATATTGAACTATTGGGTGACAAGCGCTAGATATTGCACTATTGGGTGACGAGCGCTAGATATTGAACTATTGGGTGACAAGCGCTAGATATTGCACTATTGGGTGACGAGCTAGGTATTGCACTATTGGGTAGATGAGCGCTAGATATTGCACTATTGGGTGATGAGCGCTAGATATTGAACTATTGGGTGACGAGCGCTAGGTATTGCACTATTGGGTGACGAGCGCTAGATATTGCACTATTGGGTGATGAGCGCTAGATATTGAACTATTGGGTGACGAGCTAGGTATTGCACTATTGGGTGATGAGCGCTAGATATTGCACTATTGGGTGACGAGCGCTAGATATTGCACTATTGGGTGATGAGCGCTAGATATTGAACTATTGGGTGACAAGCGCTAGATATTGCACTATTGGGTGACGAGCTAGGTATTGCACTATTGGGTAGATGAGCGCTAGATATTGAACTATTGGGTGACGAGCGCTAGATATTGCACTATTGGGTGATGAGCGCTAGATATTGAACTATTGGGCGACAAGCGCTAGATACAGCACTATAGTAATAACATAGTTGAAGCCCTGTTTTTAAAGCCATTATTCAATCAGCTCTCAGTTCGTTAAATAAGATCTTTGTTGGATTAATAATAAAATATAAAACTCCAAAATCAGTGAAATATTTAGGTTGTGGGGTATGCTCTTAGTAACTTAAACTAATAGAGGAAGATGGGGAAGGTGAATTTGGAAAGGGTGTTGGAGGTCGGACTGAGGATTAAAACTCAAACACACTATTAACACTTATAACTATTCGTAAGTGAAGTTACTTTACAAACAGCGAGATATCTTGTGGACCACAGTACTGCCAACAGTAGATACATTTACATCAATTACCAACTTTATATATACAACTTGTTTAGATATGGGCAAAATATTGACAAAAATCACATCGAAACTTATGAGAAATATGAAGAAATTTTCTTTATTTTTTGACAAACCTTAACCAAAGATCTTCCCTTAACGTAGCTGTACTTGCAACACAAATATTTATTTTATGTGCACTGGTAAACTTTATTTAAACGTATTTTTATTTTAGGGAAAGTAATCGTGTAGAGAAATGTTTTAAATAAATGTATTTAATATTTTTTTAAAACACACATAGCCTACCCGGATAGAACAGATATTTTGTGAGTAATTTTCAACTTGCTACTCCGGTATTCCCACTTGGAGAATAAGCCATGTGTTATTGAGATATCTAAACGTTTGTAAATATGTGTTAGTGTTTCACGTTATACAATTCATGACATAATAAACTTGAATAAGAAAAGTTTGTGATTCCAAGTGCGGTTTAACGCGGTGCGCAAAGGAGTGTGAAGTATATTCCTATTTGGTTGCGTTTTGTTGCCGTTATGTCCTCCATATCCACCCTTCAGTCCATGCCGGGGGGAGCCGGTTCAGACCTCGTCGAGTCCTCCCCTTCATCCTTCATGTCGATGGTCAACTCCGTGGGTGACATCTGCGACAGAGAACGTTCACTTCACTGGATCGGTTTGATACCCTCCATCGTCACTGGTACCCAAGAAAGTAGTTAGTATTGTAGATAGCACCGAGGGGTCGATACTTTCGGTGGCCAGGTCCGATTCCCCGAGTTGAGATTGTCATTTGTTCCCTTGTCTTCAATATTTGAGACAATAAGCTGACTTCGTCTCATTTAACACGAAACTTGTCAACGAGACTCCAAGGATCACAACATTGCGATCGCTCCTGAATTACCTGATGCCGCAATCAGCAGCACCAAACATTCTCACCCAACAAGCAAAGAAGTGGCACAACGTATTTGTTCCTTCAAGATTGTTTTTGTTGATAGGTGGCCAGTGAGCCATTTTAGACAAACCACGGGTATATTTCCTGGAGTTACAATCTGCCCTTGGGAGTTATACATACACAAATATAACAGGTATTGACTCACAATATCCATGCTGCCGCTGTATTCTTCTACTGAGGACCTTCTATTGCCCGTCAGGACATCCATGATGGACTGCGGAATGTGGGCTCTCTGGAACAAGAGCACTGGATTCGTGACAACACTCTGTGATATCTTGTGGAGTTACAAGGACTAAACAATAACTGGATTCATAACAACACTCTGTGATATCTTGTGGAGTTACAAGGACTAAACAATAACTGAATTCGTGACAACATTCTGTGACATCTTGTGGAGTTACAAGGACTAAACAATAACTGAATTCGTGACAACTTGTGGAGTTACAAGGACTAAACAATAACTGAATTCATGACAACACTCTGTGACATCTTGTGGAGTTACAAGGACTAAACAATAACTGGATTCATGACAACACTCTGTGACATCATGTGGAGTTACAAGGACTAAACAATAACTAAATTCGTGACAACATTCTGTGACATCTTGTGGAGTTACAAGGACTAAACAATAAATGAATTCATGACAACACTTTGTGACATCTTGAATTCAAGCCCGCTTCGGTGGTGATATGGTGTTACTCTCACAATGGACTACCTCTGATGGAGAGGTCAAGGTTTGAATCTCGGTCGAGTGTACAAAATGGTTTTCCATTCTCCCTCGATGCTAATGAGAGTACACTTCCTATAACTCGTAGCCTTCCTAAACCCTAAAACCACTAGCGTAATTAGTACTCAAGTGTATATCCCGAACAGGGGGATAAAACAAACAACAACTGCCGTGAGATGGTGACCTGGTTGTCGGTGAAGCCCATCACATGAGCCAGTAGTGGCTGCTGGAGGTCCGGACAGTTCTGGAACACGTCCTGGAGCTGGGCTGGAGGCAGCTGGAGGAGAACCTGGAAACTCTGGGGCTTGGTGCGCTGACAGCACTTGATGAAACCTTCCCACACTTTCTTCTGCTTCCAAACCTGCGCAAGGAAGAACGTCCAAAACATGTGTGCAACACGACAGAACAGGGGTAGTGTGTGTTGGTAAGGTTGGTAGCGCTCACTTGTTTCAGGATCAGTCTCTGCAGGATGTTCATGATGAAACCGATCAGTCTAGGGTTGAGAGCCAGCGACTGGATCACTGTCCTCATGAGGAGTGTTGGTAGAGGATTCTGTTCCATCAGGTTCTGCATCACCACGGCCAGTACTTCCTGGGTGTACGCTTGTTTGTCGAGGAAACACAAGGACGTAGCTGAAACACAACAAAACATCACCGGTACTTGTGTACGCTTGCTTGTCCAGGAAACACAAGGACGTAGCTGAAACACAACCAAACATCACCAGTACTTGTGTACGCTTGCTTGTCGAGGAAACAAGAGTGTGAGAACGTTAAGCCCAAAGAAGTTGGTCAAAAGGAAATAAAGAAAGTGAAGTAGGAACCTTTGATGATGGTCTTGAGTTCGCACTTGAGCGGGTCAATGTTGTGAAGGGCTATGAGGAGCTCGGCTGGGTTCAGAGGTGAGGTGTGAAGCATACCATCGGAGTGAGAGCCCAGTAACCTGCAATCACAATCACAATCAGACAGGGTGAGAGCCCAGTAACCTGCAATCACAATCAGACAGGATGAGAGCCCAGTAACCTGCAATCACAATCACAATCAGACAGGGTGAGAGCCTAGTAACCTGCAATCACAATCAGACAGGATGAGAGCCTAGTAACCTGCAATCACAATCACAATCAGACAGGGTGAGAGCCCAGTAACCTGCAATCACAATCACAATCAGACAGGGTGAGAGCCTAGTAACCTGCAATCACAATCACAATCAGACAGGGTGAGAGCCCAGTAACCTGCAATCACAATCAGACAGGATGAGAGCCTAGTAACCTGCAATCACAATCACAATCAGACAGGGTGAGAGCCTAGTAACACGCAATCACAATCAATCAACCCACTCATGTTTCAGGATGCTGACCATTTAGTACTAATTTCCATTTTGACACAAATGTGTGAAAACTTTCAACAATATTTAATAGAGGTATAGGAAACTTAAAAATGTTCGACTTGACTTCGAAAAAATATCAGTTTCATTCACTTGGGAGAAATTTCCTCCTTCCTTTACTAAGCTTTGTCAATAAATATAATGACATCTGAAATTATCGATTTATGTTCAATCACTGCCATTTTGAGCTGTTATAATATTAATATGGAATAATAATTGTTATTAGCACCGCGTCTTACTACCCGTTCGGGTTATACGCACTTACGCTAATGTGTAATGGTAGGGTGATTGTGAGATGAAATGGAGGACCTACAGTTTAACGTGGGATCCGAACCACGGTGGGAGGCCTGGCATTCCCCACATTCACAAGACGTCTTGTCAGAGGTGAAGGAAGGGTTTGGTAATCAGATAAATTTGTGCCAGTACCGAGGATTGAACCCCGGACCCCCAGCACAGAAGTCCAACACCTTACCCCTAGACCCCCAGGTCACCAATAATATGGAATAATTGAATTGCATGTTGTGATGACTTGATTAATTGGATTATAATGAAATAGTACAAACAATTACTGCACAATAAAATATTTTATAAGTGATTATAGTACATCGAGTTATGGAACTAAGCTGAATATATTTTCTTCACGCATAAATAAACTAACCAACAATATTTGAACTTCAATCCAGCTTCAAGAATATTTCATATTTTCGAATGGAGTTTGCTTCATATTGAAAAAGTGGACTACTAAACATTCAAACCAGAGCAAGCCGAATCTTCATTTTATCTCAGATCCCAGCATCTTTAAAAACCTAGTAAACATAGCAGGTCAACTTTCCCACGTATGAAAGATATGTATTCCTTAATTTTTTATTTTGATTTTATTATATAATAATAATAATAATTTTAGCATCGCGTCTTACTACCCGTTCGGGTTATACGTTTTAATTACTAACTACGCTAATGGATTTGGAAATGGGAAGGATGAATTAGAGGAAGTGAACCTGCATTTGCGTGGAGGGAGAATGGAAAACTATTTAGGAAAAACCACCCCCAGTTCACCCGACCGAGATTCTAAACTTGATCTCCCCGTCCTCGGCAGTCGAGCTTAACACGACAAGTGCGTTAGCCAACTACGCCACCGAGGTGGGTTTTTGATTTTATTAATTCCTTAGTTGCTATATAAAATAGAGATATAACTAAATATTAATATTTTTTGTTATATGAATATACATTCAGGAAGTGATAAATTAAAGAAATGGGGTCTGGTTGTCATAATTATGTTTGGCTAGGTCACTTGTAAGCATAATGTCTAAAAAAAAAATATCAGATTCAAAATTTGAATAATTTCTTTTCTAATCTTAAAATCTGAAATTTTTTCGAATCCTCGAGGACATAAGGAACCATCTCTCAATGATTTGTGTTCGTTCACCTGTTGAATACTTCTTTGACCACCACTGGGTTCAGCTTGATGAGTTTGGGTAGCGCGGCAATCACCTCCTTCTTGGTGAGACCGTTCAGGACGGGAATGAGGAAACGAACGTCAGAAACGCGCGTCTGGTACAAGTCTCTCACTTGGGCGACCAGCTGAGCACTCGGAGGACCTGAGAGAGAAACAAGAGTATGACACGGGCCGTACCACCGGTACTACCTGGTTCACTACAATGTCGGGAATGTGACTCTATCATAATGGTCAGGAAACTCTTGTGTTTGTTTGGGGGATCGCAGCTCACATTTCTCAGTGAGGATGTGTATGACTCTGGTAACCAGGGTCTCTGCCCCTTTGGGACACTCCTCCACAAGGGTGAGGAGTTGAGGAGAGTCCATTCCCATCCCTCGCACCGGTTGTTCCAAAAGTCGCAAGATGATCCTCTTGACGTCAGCGACCGTCTGGACATAGACACGGGCTAGTCTGAAACAGGGAACGGCCCTTTATATATATATATATATATATAGATGCACCCTTACTCGTGAATGAGACTCTCGTTGTCGGGTAACATCGCCAGGTAGAGATATATAGACACACACTTACTCGTGAATGAGACTCTCGTTGTCGGGTAACATCGCCAGGTAGAGATATATAGACACACACTTACTCGTGTATGAGACTCTCGTTGTCGGGTAACAGCGCCAGGTAGAGGTAAAGAGACACACACTTACTCGTGTATGAGACTCTCGTTGTTGGGTAACAGCGCCAGGTAGAGGTAAAGACAGGCCTTGACGATATCCTCGGACCAAGAGTCGGACTTGTTGGGTCTGCCCCTGTCTGTTCCGAACAGGAGCACCGGGGGCTGAGGCAGACGAAGGAAGCTCAGATAGAAGATGGCGTACTCCTCTATGATACTGCGCAGATCCCCGCGGTCGTACAGCTCCACCACGCACTGGATAGCTTTACTGCGCACCTGCACGACAACTACAACGTTACACTCCAACATTCGCCTGGGGAGAGGAGTGGAAATTTGCGGAGGTGCCAAATGCACTTTTTTTTAACTAAAAGCTAAACTGAATCGAATAATAGGAAACATCCCCAAAGCCAAATAGAAGTTTGGATATTCTTAAAAATATATTAAATTTTGGAAACAAATATTAAATGTTGCATAGCTATACTCCATTCATGGTAAGAATTACTCTCTGAAAGGTCTTTTTTCCTACCAATATCCTACTGTATAATAGATTTCTGGTAGGGAAAAAGGCCTTTCATAAAACAATTCCTACCGTGAACGGATTTTATATATTATTATTATTATTATCATCAGCACCTCGTCTTACTACATGTTCGGGTTGTACGCACTTACGCTAATGTGTAATGGTAGGGTGATAGTGAGATGAAATGGAGGACCTACAGTTTAACGTGGGATCCGAACCACGGTGGAGGCCTGGCATTCCCCACATTCACAAGATGTCTTGTCAGAGGTGAAGGAAGGGTTTGGTAATCAGATAAATCTGTGCCGGGACCGAGGATTGAACCCCGGACCCCCCAGCACAGAAGTCTGACACCTTACCCCTAGACCGCCAGGTCACTGATTTTATATAATTTTAGTGATGGATTTATTGATTTAATAAACAAGCCATTATATTTTAATAATTCAGTTATAGCCGCATCTAAATATAATTTTATTTATATTGAAAAATATTATATAGTGTTATGTATTAAATATTACATTGCAAACATAATTAACATATTTAGTCCTAAGCTGATGTATTAAATACTATCACAAAATTTAATCCAATAATTTTAGATTTTGGTAATGTGTACATTAATTTTTGATGTAGATTAAGGCCCCGCTCATTCAGGGGGGGTTGGTTCCAGACCCCGGATGTAAAGCGGAACCTCGGCCGTTTTTTAACGTGCAAAGGCTATAAAATGATATATAAAGTGCACAAATAAAACAATCGAATGATCGATAGTTAAAATCCTTCAACAGTGCACATCCCCACCGGAAACCGACTGAATTACCAACATAAAATGGAGGACAAAGTCATTCACTATGCCAGTCATGCTGAAAACCACCACATTAGCAAAACACCTTAAGGTGGAGCCTTACAGCACACTTTGTTTACCCTTAAGGGTAGCAGTCTTACCTTGACAGCTTACATTATGGCCCTATGTTATAAGCTACACCATAGTGGAACCAACCAAGGTAAGCTTGCTACCGGACAGATATTGTCCCCGTGAGTGAGCGCTGACCTCGATGTGTTCGTGCGCGGTGTGTTCCAGTAGAGCGTTGAGGAAGGTGAGCTGTCTGGGAGGCCGACGTATCACCAGGTCTTGTAAGAGACTCAGTCCCATGGCCGCTCTAGAGTCATCTCCACACATGTGTTTCAACAGGTCCGTGGCCTCCTCTGTGATCAGCGGCGCTTCCAGGTACAGTCGCTTCAACAAACTGTGGACACACGACTGTTTAGCTCTGTAAGGCCCGTTTCCAGTAGAAACTCTTTGTCCCCGGGTATTTTCATTCAAAGCAAATAAAAACAAGTTTCACAAAATATCAAATCCAAATCGAAATACAAATTTGAATTTTTTTTTGAAAGTATTTTTATGTCGTAAAATAATGATTTACTGAGAAAATGTATATAATTTTAGACACAAGATGTAATTTAAAAAATGTTCGGTTGCAAAATCATTTCCATTTTAAAAAGTGGTTCGAACATAATTTATTGTAGATTTTTATTGATTTAATGCCTTTATTTTTATTGATTATTTTTTTATGATATCCTTTGATTCATTTCTATTCTCCGCTCGACATTGTCTGAATGGTGACCATATTCCAAGGTAACGGGTACTCGTCATCACAAATAACAACTTGCACAGAGCCAAAATGCCAGAAGGACAAATAAAATTTAAGAATTTAAATAATTACAAAAAGTAAGAGAATTTTCCAATGTTTTATTGTCTAGGAGCGAGTATATAATTCAAGTTTATTTTAGATTAACCTCATTACATCCCCCTCGGTGGTTGAATGCTCTAAGGCATCTCAACAATGGGGAAATCGGGGTTCAAAGGTTTATTACTAAACGGTTTACCCCTTTTTGCTCAATGCATATGTGGGTCCACTTCTTATAAATTCAGCCTCCCTCGTCCCTAAAACAAACAACTAATAAGACGTGACGCGATGACAGGGGTAGACTCTTCTCGTCCCTGACACAAACAATTAACAAGACGTGACGCGACGACAGGGGTAGACTCACAAGTCCTTGTCCTTGGAGTCGGTGAGTCCTTGCGCCAGCGAACACAGCAGTTTGTTGTAGCCAGAGTCGGGACTCTGATCCTTCTTGAGGAAGCTGGGGACTCGGTTGAACCCTTGCATGTAGCTGTACTCCTCGTAGAGCCAGGCCAGTCCCAGGTCGAGGCGGGTCTTGAGGTCTTCCAGGAGATAGACCAGTACTTCTGTCGACAAACAACATTACCGACACAGTTGTAGTCCTCGGAGGGACATATATAGACATGTTACTATTTACTACTTGTTATAGCAAAGAATGTTGGTGCCAGTGTTATCGTAAATGTATATTATTATTACTATTATCACCGCGTCTTACTACCCGTTCGGGTTATACGCACTTACGCTAATGTGTAATGGTAGGGTGATTGTGAGATGAAATGAAGGACCTACAGTTTAACGTGGAATCCGAACCACGGTGGAGGCCTGGCATTCCCCACATTCACAAGATGTCTTGTCAGAGGTGAAGGAAGGGTTTGGTAATCAGATAAATCTTTGCCGGGACCGAGGATTGAACCCCGGCCNGTGACACCTTACCCCTAGACCGCCAGGTCTCCAGTAAATGTCTAGTTTCGACAGCAAGACGCACCTTCTCGGACCAGCTTGTTGAACGTGGAGGCGATGGTGGTGATCATCTTGTGCCTGATGCTCGACACCCCCCCGAAAGCGGCCTCTCTTTCGGCCCTAAGGATCCTGTGTATCGAGCCTGTCAGCATGCGGTCCGTCGTCTCCACGTCCAGAGGGCGGGTGATCTCGGACAACTTCAAGGTCTTGATGCGTTGTTTGACCGGCTGTAAAAACAAACCACTAATCTCGCGATCAAGAGCTCATGGTTGTGGATACGAGTGGTATTCCTCGGAGCAGCGCTACCAACCTTGACCGAGGTCCCGGCCGGCAGGAGTGTGGTCTTGGTGGCCAGAGAGTCGTCTTCCATCATCCCCGAGACGACGTTTAACACCGAGCTCTTGGTGGAGGCCACCTGGTCCTCCTCGTCCTCCGTACTGGACATCTGGAACAGATGAAACATAACCTCTTCAGATGTGGACAATAAAATATCTCGGCCTTGTTTTCTCACATTCTACAAACAGACGCGAGGACAATGTTCGTTCCGTTGGTTGGGCGAAGCATTGAAACTTCAACTTGGCTTTGAACCAAAAATCAGCTTCGACTTCACTTAGGAAAAAAATATTCAGCTTCAACAACTACGATGCTTGGCCCTAAAATATTCAATTTATGTTCGATTATTTCCCCCGTCAGCTGTTGTGTGCATTCCAAACTAATATTAATATGAACAAATCTGAAGTAAATGAGTTGAAGTTTGTGATAATAGCTTGATTTATAAGATTAGAAACAAACAATCGTGGAGAAAATATTTTCTAAATGGTTTTAACGTATAAAGTTAAGTAATAATATTTTTCCAAGCATAAAACCACTATCCAAAAATATGTGAATTGCTATAATATAAATCTAGCGCCCACTAATAATAATTAACAACTCACTTAGTGCTCAAATAGTCTAAGGTGTCACCCAGTCACCTCCATGACAGGCCCGTCACCTGGTATTAACCTGTAGTTTAATATAATGACCTTGGTGGTTGCAATTAGTTTCTTGGACGGTCTCCCGGAGGGGCCCAGTCCCGCGGCCGACAGTTGTGTGGCCATCAACCGCGCCACGTGTTTGATCTGACCGTGCGTCCCTGCGGCTGCTATCGGGGTGTACATTGCGCTGAAGTGTGGCGGCATTGTGTCAGGCAGCTTGGGCTGGGAAGGAACAACAGACGTCATGACGAGACATGCTCACCGTGGACATCATGACACAAGAAATACTCACCGTGGACATCATCACCAGACATACTCACCATGGACATCATGACACAAGACATAACTCACCATGGACATCATGACGAGCTGTGTGGTCAGCTCTGGGTTCAACCTCTCGACGATAAACTGCTCCGTTAGATCTATCACCAGATCTGTCTGTCTCTTGGTCCGGTCCGGAAGAATCATCGACGGCGATGAGAGTGACATTGAATCCTCGGTGCTTGTGTTGTCATCCTCCATCACCTCCTCGGGGATTTCCACCCGGGCCCTCTTGGGGGCCACAGCATGGATCACAGCGTTCTCCGCCGCAAGCCTCTTTTGGCGACGTCGAACCTCTTCCGTCTTTGGTAGCGACTTCATAACCTGAGGATTGTCAAACTGTCTGAAAACCCTTCGTAGAACTGGATAGTTCTCCTCAGCCCTTTGATTCTAAAGGGCATCAACTATTACTGTTGTTGTACTGGGATTTAAACAAAAACAGACTCCTTGGTCTACCAACAGGACCACAGTAATTAAAAACAAGAGTTAGACTGATACAACTTTTAACAATGACAGGATATAAAACTTTAGGGGAGGATTGAGATATTCACAATCAACCTCACAGCTCAACACAGCTATTCAACCTCACAGCTCGAGACAGCCATTCAACCTCACAGCTATTCAACCTCACAGCTCGAGACAGCTATTCAACCTCACAGCTCGAGACAGCCATTCAACCTCACAGCTCAACATAGCTATTCAACCTCACAGCTTGAGACAACTATTCAACCTCACAGCTCAACATAGCTATTAAACCTCACAGCTAAACACAAGCTATTCAACCTCACAGCTAAACACAGCCATTCAACCTCACAGCTCGAGACAGCCATTCAACCTCACAGCTAAACACAGCTATTCAACCTCACAGCTCAACACAGCTATTCAACATCACAGCTCGAGACAGCCATTCAACCTCACAGCTCGAGACAGCCATTCAACCTCACAGCTAAACCCAGCTATTCAACCTCACAGCTCGAGACAGCCATTCAACCTCACAGAAAGACACAACTATTCAAACTCTGTATTCCTAGTGAACTCCTGGTAGCTATCTCTCTCACAGCACATCAACTAAACTCCAACCCCCCAGGAGTGTGTGTTGGTGTTACTCACCTCCTGATGGGTGGCTCCCAGGTCCGTCAGCAGCGTCGTGATGTTGTTGTGGTAGTCGATAGAGGCCGCGTGCTTCAGGAGGTTCAGCAGCTGCATCTTGAGGTGTTTACGCACAGAGCTCACCTGGGACTTGGACAGGGTCGGGGGTAGATTGGCTGAAAATGGTCAGTAGCGTGTTAGCAGGTGATTAATACTCGGGAGGGTTCCAGTTCAGATAATATCTGGGTCACAAACAAGGAGCCTTACTGTGCAGTGTCTCCATGGCCGCGATCACCCTTCCCATGAATTGAGGCCTCAGCTTGGCTATGAGCGTGAGGGACCCCATACAGGTCATCAGGTTAACACTGCTGACATGCTGAGAGCCGTGGAACTTGACCAGCAGCTCAAACACCATCCTGAAAACATCAGAGTCACTACAGTGCTGACATGCTGAGAGCCGTGGAACTTGACCAGCAGCTCAAACACCATCCTGAAAACATCAGGTCACTACACTGCTGACATGCTGAGAGCCGTGGAACTTGACCAGCAGCTCAAACACCATCCTGAAAACATCAGGCCATTACAGTGCCGACATGCTGAGAGCCGTGGAACTTGACCAGCAGCTCAAACACCATCCTGAAAACATCAGGTCATTACAGTGCCAACATGCTGTGACTGGTAACTTTTCGTTGACGGTAAAGTTGTTAAAGGTGTCTTGTAATAAAAGTGTGACTCACGTGGCTTCCTCCTCCAGCTTACGACGCCGCGCAATCTTCAAGGTGAGAGGGATGTCCTCCAATGAGAAGTCGTTGTCTCGCCTCATGCTATCCGCCGTGGGATAGGTCTGCAGCAATACTACACACTCCAGGAACTTGACAGCGTGAGTCCGGATACTAAACAAAGTGACAGCTTGAGAATTAACCGGAACAATTCTGCAGAACTTTATCTTAAGATCATTTGCTACCCGGCTCAAGTAATCCCAACATCATCAGTGTTACTACTTCCTTTGCTACCCGACCCAGTCTACCTCCTTTACAATGTACAGTAGCCCCACGGCTTCTTTGGTGCTGACTGACGGCTTTGAAAAGTTACCAGACCAAATTATGTATCCCTACGCCGAACCGTATGTTCTTCAAAAACATGTGTTTAGCAGCTGTCACTTCTGACGGTAAAAATGTAGGTATATACCTAAATGTTGACTGTCATAAGTCAGCTGTGAGCCGTCAGTCAGCACCAAAGAAGCCATGGGGCTACTGTATAAATGATTTGCCTCACCCGTCATTGTCGCTGTCCACCAAGTTAACAATGTTGACCTTGATGCGCGCCATGACGTTCCAGGCAGCCTCCATCTCTTCTGAGACTGAGCGTGCGCGAGACAGCCAGCCCAGTGCGCTTCGGTACACGTTCGTGGCCGCCTGGATGACACGTTTCTGAACTTGCACGCTCTGATCATCCAGGAGCATCAGAAGGTTCGTAATCACCTTGGGGAGTAGGTCTGGATCTTTCTTTCTGTGGGAAGAGCAGTCATTGGTGAGTACTTTATAAATACATGCTTGTATACTAGCAATCGACTTACAAACTGGCTTAGTTCCAAACAAGCATACTTAACAATAATAAACTACAAACCTAATCTATTGTTTGTTAACCTCCAAGTGGAGAACATGTCAACAATATCGGCGGAGAATCGAGTTGAGTGTCTAACATAACCTCACTCACATGGCCTCCTCGATGAATCCTACGATAAACTTCCTGACGTCTTGGTTGCGGTCGTTCTGGAACCCCAGCACTTCGTCGAGGAAATTGTCCAGTAGACTGTCGTCTTTGTTGATTATAACCTCTTGGACTTTGCGCAGCAAGTCCGTCTTTGTTGAATCTGTGGCCAGCGTTGCTTGGTTCAACCAGTCGACAATCTGAAACATTTCACATTCCGCGTGAGTAGCCTAGTTCTGGGATTTAGTGACCTCAATAAAGACGAGAGATTACACTTAGTATACCGGCAGCATATGCTGATCCATCAACAGCAGGTAAGTCCTCCCCCGAACTTTCCCTCTACCGTCGTACACAAACACATTACACCTCGTCCCTTTCCAGCACCTTTATAGTTCCAAAAAGACCGGCAGCCGTGGCTTCTATCAAACTAGAACATCAGTATTTGTGTTCTTATTTGACGAAAATTACCAAGTATGCACAGATTAGGGCCTGCCTCCTTTAGTAAAAAGAGTTCCTCAGAAACCAAGACCTAGGTATGCTCAAATTTGTGGTAGGGCCTAATAACTTAATGTTCACTTAACCTAAGAGTTGCCCGTGGGAGAATGTTCTGGTTACGTGAAGAGTACCATATGCTGTAGTTTGCCGCTCAATTTGTGAACGTCAACATGGCTATTTATAAAGAACTTAAATTTATCTGATTACCAAACCCTTCCTTCACCTCTGACAAGACATCTTGTGAATGTGGGTAATGCCAGGTCTCCATCGTGGTTCGGATTCCACGTTAAACTGTAGGTCCTCCATTTCATCTCACAATCACCCTACCATTACAACATTAGCGTAAGTGCGTATAACCCGAACAGGTAGTAAGATGAGGTGATAATAATAATAATAATAATAATAATAATAATAATATAAAGAACTTCATTTGTTTGTTTAAGGTGTGCGGAAGACTTCTTCTGTAGGCCTGTATGTAGCTCATTTGTCCTCATCTCAGGAACACAAAATGTAGTATCTTCGTGTTACACTTTATTTTGTAGCTCCAGTAATATTGCAAGTATTTAAAGCTTAATCAGACATAAATACTGGGTTCCATTTTGGTGAACCATTTGTTTTCAAACAGTCCAAATTCATTGTCTTGTGTTTTGCTCGAGTTTTTACATTTCTATACTTATGTCACGTGAATCTGGATCACACACATGTGTATCTAAGTTAAGTGAACATTAGGTTGTGTGCATGTTAAGTTGATCATGATCCCGGGATCAAATGTAGATTGCCTAACCTCTTACCCCTTTTGTAAAAAGAAATAAAGTAGTCATTTGCTTTACTAGGGTTATTTAAACTGTCCTCTTTTCAAAGTACTGGAAGTCGTGGGAAAAACAAAAGTAAAAAAAAAAGCCTATCTATGCATAATATTAGAATCATTGTTTTCATAAACATAACCTAGCCATATTTAAAAAAAGTTTTCTCATTGTTTTATTGAATTTTATAATAAAATAAGCTCAAACGTTTAGTCCCAGGTAATGTGTGTCTATTTAAAAAACATTTTATTCCCGCCTTATAGAATAATGGTTGTATAAGTAATCCACCCTTCAAAAGTCGTGAACCCTATCAAACATGTTGGCACCATAATAAAAGAAACAGATGTGATTTGGTTTTGATGTACAACCTTCTTATAAGATGTGTTTAATTCCTCATTATCTTCCATAAAGAATTGAGCTGCAGTACTTCGACGAGAATCCATATCGTTGTGAGTCATTGTAAGAGATTTTATTTTAATTATAATGGAAAGGAAAAGACTTTCCTTCTGTTTATTGTGAAGTAAAATTATAGATTATTTAGCTTTATACTAAAATTAGGCTATCAATGCATTAATTATAATAAATGTAATCAAATTATTCGAATACAGAAAAAATGCACTCATTATGGTCTGTAGATTATATTTTTAATAATACACAGATAGCAGAAACTTAATTTTTTTTAAATTATCTGTGAGCTGAGTGCAAATGAAAATATATTTTGAAGCAATGGTGCTGCGACCTATTTAGTTATCTCGAACTATATAGTAGAAGACTCGGTAGCTCAATATTTAAATTTTTGTCGGTTGTATGGAGTTTTTTCATAGCAAATAGAGATAAAGTGTAATTTTTAGTTAGTGTATAGTTAAAAATAAAGAGATGTTTCCAACCCTCCCTACACAATTTTCCCCTCCCAAATGTGTTACATTTGCTGCCATAAAGTTGTGGACTCTCGCTCTTCTCTGGAATTCTCTCTTTTAGGGTGTAATGTTGAATGGAACCAGAACCTTGGCGTGAGCTAACTCACAGTCTCACTCACTTTTCACTCCTAGACTCTTAATTTCTATAGTGACTGCGATCTACAGTTCTCACAACTGCCACTAAAAGTGAACGAATCATTGCCCCTTACGCTCATATTTCTGAACGAAGGATATATATATCTCTTATCCCAAGCTTTTTAATTCTAGCAAATTTTTTCGTGTATTAAATTAACTAACCTTAGTGTAACTTTTATTCTCTATATCACATAATTATGTACGTTTGTTAATAATTTTTGTTTTAAGCAGTGCTGCAGTCTAGTAACGATTAATAAGCATCAAGAGTTTATTCTTAGCAGTGTTGCCAACGACCATATAAGTGTTGTAGCTAGAATATAGATTAGTGCCAGAAAGTAGCTAAATTGTCGCTAAACGATAAAATAAAAGTTGTCAGATTTGTCACCAAACCAAAAATACATATATTAATCTTAACTGAATGTAAGATACATCAGTGGACTGAAGTGATCCCCGGATCCGAAACGATGTTACTGTGATTTGTGAAAAACAGATAGATAGCTTATAGTTCTTCTGTAGACCAAAGCAATGCATCATGCGTTCTTGCAGTATGGTAACTCAAAAATCAAAATTCTACAGCATTAAAATTTAAAATTATCTACATGAACTTGGAAGAAAACTAAGGAAAATTCACAGTCGCCAGATTAGTCGCTAAAAATTAAAATTAGGTTAGTCGTTTCATACCCGTAAAAGTCGCTAGTTCTAACAACAATGTCGCTAAATTCTTAATTGAGCTACTGTAATGACTTATCTGCATTCATTCATTCTAACCGCTCTGGGAAAAGGGGTTGAGGGAAAGATGGTGTTCAAACAAACAATATGTATATAAAAAAATATATTTCATCATTTTTCACAATAAACAATACATTTGATTCACATTGTTCAGCATTCAATATTATGAGTTATGTAACTGTAGCCAGTTTCAATATCATACTATGACAGTTGTGCAGTGGCGGACTGGGTCTAAAAATATTGGCTGCCAGGTGACTAAGGGGGCCCACCTACAACTATAAGGACATCATTTAATTATTTTTTTTAAAATAAATATTTTTTTTTCAAAAAATACCTAAGTGGAAAAAGGGTATAATTAAACTATATTATTTTTCCAAGCTCCTAAAAGTTCTTAACATATAGTATAATGTTTAAAGGGGCCCACTTGCCCTCGGGCAAGCTGACACCCTGGCCAGTTCGCCACTGCAGTTATGTAACTATAACCAGTTTAACATCATGCAACATTTATGTAACCCTTGCCAGGGGCAATACTGGGGTTTATTAAACTGTTGATAAATATAACACTTTTAAAAATATATATTTTGTGTAATCACCCTGGTAGCCCAATTTGAACCATTTAATTTAACAACTAAGCTCACTAAAGCTTTTCAATTTTAACTTGTAAACTTGATATGGAGAGACTCAATTAAAAAGTATTTAAGGCGTTATTTATCTAGAGTTAATCAAAAGAGCGCCATTCTGCAGGTGGTTCTATGAGGAAGCGCCAACTTGATGGGTCACATTATGAGAAGGAATGTTTTATTCAAGACAACGATGAAGTGATACCATAAAGACAAATATAACAGATTTATGACCTGAAGCAAGAATATATGATCAAGTTTCAGGATCTAAAATAAGGATACTGCTGACAGGACATGCTGGGGGGGAACTCAATTTGGGCAAGGTAATGGCCGTGTTCAAAGAAAGAACACAATAATATTAGCAATGAAAAATTAACAAACATTTTACTAAGGCAACATGAAATGTTTAAATGAATGTAATCAGCATGGCTGCTGCACATTACTGTCAATTGTTCAATTGATCACATTTTTACCTTTGCCGGTGGTAAGTTGCTCAACTTGGTAAAAAAACAAACAATTATTGAGGAATTAGGAGCCATCGTCTGACCAAGGCAAAGTCAATGTTGTGATATAATGTTGTATCTTAACCTCAAAGTGAGTTGTCAAGCTTAGAGAAGCTACTCGAAAACAAACTGATGTTCATTGACTTTTCTGAATAGATACTCTTAGTTTTATATTTATACTATTTGTTTTGTAAACAGAATACCAATTGTAATATTACCATTAACTTAGGGCTACCATATCTCGATCCTGCAAAAAGAATACATTATAAAAATTATAAAGGGGATGTTTTTTTTGTTTTTTTTCTTCTTCAATTTTTTTTAAAAGGAATGAAAATATCACATAATTTAATAACCGTTCGTTTAACTTATACATGACATGACCACAAACTAGGAAAGTATGGAAAACCTGGAAAAGTCAGAGAATTGTTTTATTCCGTCAGGGAAATTGGTATATTTGGATATCAACAATGGTAGAGAAATGTCCTTACTGCTTCCTATTTAAACATTGCTTTTGGCAGGCTACTTCAACATATAAAATGTTGTATATTGGTAACTTAAATCAGCTGTAACATTCACTAAATAAGGATCAATAATAGTTTTAAGTAATAGGCTATGCCAATAGTTAATATTAACTACCAATACATCAAAATAATATTTTGACTTGTTCTAGACTTGAACCAACCAATCTTTGTACTCTGTACAATAATTACAAAAAGTACATTTGGCTTGGATGAATTAAAAGTAGGATAACGCTGTTTTGTCACCCCGAAAGTGTATGGTTGGTAACCCTACTCTATTTCTATAATATACACATACATTGTTCTACCAGTAACAAACTTTCACGATAGTTAAAGTTTCACACATGTATTGATTAAGTTGCTAACTAAACGACTTGTCTCGAGCTGAATGGCACATTATTATCGCAGGAAGTGTCCAATGTCCATTTCTCATACAAAATGGACAAATCGGCTTGAGTAACACACAGCATTTAGCGCGAGTTGTAGGAGAACATTGTTGACTGGTTCAGCAAATTGAATTATTATTATTTTGAATAACAAGTATTGAGCACTGCAGGAATACACAATAATTATATTAATTTAAGTTTGTATTCATATTGATTATAAACCAATTAATTGGCCAATGGATAGTAAATAGATGAAAAGAGTGTGGCAACAATGTGCAACAATGTGCAACAATGTGATGGGATAGTAAAAGGATGGTTAGGTCACAACTACACATTATTTTTTTAATTTTGGAAAGTACAGTATTCCTTTTTCATAATAAGATGACACAAAAAATAAACATAAAACCTTTTTTTTCTCCCTCTATTATGAAAAAGGAATAGTTCCTAGAAATTTATAATAATGTGTAGGATAACTGAAAGTTATAAAAAGTGTCAATTGTTTATGAAACCAAACAAACCCCAATTCTGTAATTTTATAAAAATTTTGTAGATCCTGGACACCTAAATAACGTATCAAGAGAATACAGATGGGTGTTTCTTTGGGTGCCCGTGTTCCCCAAGAACATATACAGACAGACACGGTCCATCTGTCACATTCGTCACGTCACGTCACAAGTTTTCAACTGTGTTAGTTTGTACGACTAGTATCCTTGTAACAGACTATTATAACAATAGTCAATAGCACACACTTATCTTAAATGAGTCACTGTTACCAACGTCTGGGTCATTCAATGTCCTCTATGGGCAGTGTTGCCAACCAAGAGCTCAACTGTTGTAGAGCAGATATCTGAGTTTGGCCATCTCGCTGCACAGTGTTGCCAACCAACAGCTCAACTGTTGTAGAGCAGACAACTGAGTTTGGCCGTCTTGTTGCGCAGTGTTGCCAACCAACAGCTCAACTGTTGTAGAGCAGACATCTGAGTTTAGCCGTCTCGCTGCACACTGTTGCCAACCAAGAGCTCAGCTGTTGTAGAGCAGACAACTGAGTTTGGCCGTCTCGCTGCGCAGTGTTGCCGACCAAGAGCTCAGCTGTTGTAGAGCAGACACCTGAGTTT
>CABFOW010006099.1:8541-27405 GCA_902141385.1 Timema californicum
CCATTTAGGGAAACCCCCAGTACACCCGAGCGAAATTCAAACCTCAATCTCCCCGCCCTCGGCAGTCTAGCCAAACACAAAACTAGCACTTTAGCAAACTACGCCACCTAGGCGGGAAGTAGATCTAGTATTATAATAAGGGTGACCTGGTGGTCTAGGGGTAAGGTGTCAGACTTCTATGCTGGCGGCCGGGGTTCGATCCCCGGTCCCGGCAAAGATTTATCTGATTACCAAACCCTTCCTTCACCTCTGACAAGACATCTTGTGAATGTGAAAAATGCCAGGTCTCCACCGTGGTTCGGATTCCACGTTAAACTGTAGGTCCTCCATTTCATCTCACAATCACCCTACCATTACACATTAGCGTAAGTGCGTATCACCCGAACGGGTAGTAAGACGCGGTGCTAATAATATTAATAATAACAATAAAGTATTATAATAGTATGAAACTTATGTAAAAAAGCACTCTCATTTATAAATTTTCTAACCCAACAATTAAAGTAATTTTATTATTCGATACCGAATCATATACTTAGCAAATAAGAATTATACATTGTCCTTAAATAACGTCACAGCTACACATATATTGGTCACGCTCTGCGCAGGAAGAGTGACGACGCATGTACCATTATTACCAATAAGTATATTTAAGAGCCCATAATACCCCAGTCACAGATAAACACCTTACTTATTAGGTAGATAATACAGTTCGAACAAGACATTGCATCGTAATGAGTTATTTTCTATTCTATTTTATCAAAAAAAAGTTAAATTGAGCCAAGTATTTAAAAAATAATGCAAACAAAATAGAGAGATAATTATTTTGAAATTAAAAAACTACTAAACTGAATGTTATACACTTGATGAGCCGGGGGAGTGGCTAGATATGAGCTGTATTTATAAAGTTTATTGCCCAGCCAACCCAAGGCTACCAATACAACTGCGAAAGGGACTACAAATAAGCACGACTGCCAACTCTATACGGAGACACACCAATTAGCACGACTGCCAACTCTATACGGATACACGCCAATAAGCACGACTGCCAACTCTATACGGAGACACACCAATTAGCACGACTGCCAACTCTATACGGAGACACACCAATTAGCACGACTGCCAACTCTATACGGAGACATGCCAATTAACACGACTGCCAACATTATACGGAAACATGCCAATAAGCACGACTGCCAACACTATACGGATACACGCCAATTATCACGACTGCCAACATTATACGGACACACGCCAATTAGCACGACTGCCAACTCTATACGGAGACACGCCAATTAGCACGACTGCCAACTCTATACGGAGACACGCCAATTAGCACGACTGCCAACACTATACGGAGACACGCCAATTAGCACGACTGCCAACACTATACGGATACACGCCAATTAGCACGACTGCCAACTCTATACGGATACATGTCAATTAGCACGACTGCCAACACTATACGGATACACGCCAATTAGCACGACTGCCAACTCTATACGGATACATGTCAATTAGCACGACTGCCAACACTATACGGATACACGCCAATTATCACGACTGCCAACTCTATACGGATACATGTCAATTAGCACGACTGCCAACACTATACGGATACACGCCAATTAGCACGACTGCCAACTCTATACGGATACATGTCAATTAGCACGACTGCCAACACTATACGGATACACGCCAATTAGCACGACTGCCAACTCTATACGGATACATGTCAATTAGCACGACTGCCAACACTATACGGATACACGCCAATTAGCACGACTGCCAACTCTATACGGATACATGTCAATTAGCACGACTGCCAACACTATACGGATACACGCCAATTAGCACGACTGCCAACTCTATACGGATACATGCCAATAAGCACGACTGCCAACACTATACGGATACACGCCAATTATCACGACTGCCAACTCTATACGGATACATGTCAATTAGCACGACTGCCAACACTATACGGATACACGCCAATTAGCACGACTGCCAACTCTATACGGATACATGTCAATTAGCACGACTGCCAACACTATACGGATACACGCCAATTATCACGACTGCCAACTCTATACGGATACATGCCAATAAGCACGACTGCCAACTCTATACGGAGACACGCCAATTAGCACGACTGCCAACACTATACGGATACACGCCAATTATCACGACTGCCAACTCTATACGGATACATGTCAATTAGCACGACTGCCTACACTATACGGATACATGCCAATTAGCACGACTGCCAGCACTATAGGGATACACGCCAATTATCACGACTGCCAACTCTATACGGATACACGCCAATTAGCACGACTGCCAACACTATTCGGATACACGCCAATTAGCACGACTGCCAACTCTATACGGAGACATGCCAATTAGTACGACTGCCAACTCTATACGGAGACACGCCAATTAGCACGACTGCCAACATTATACGGAAACATGCCAATTAGCACGACTGCCAACTCTATACGGAGACAAGTCAATTAGCACGACTGCCAACTCTATACGGAGACACGCCAATTAGCACGACTGCCAACATTATACGGAAACACGCCAATTAGCACGACTGCCAACACTATACGGAAACACGCCAATTAGCACGACTGCAAACTCTATACGGAGACATGTCAATTAGCACGACTGCCAACTCTATACGGAGACACGTTCATTAGCACGACTGCCAACACTATACGGAGACACGTCAATTAGCACGACTGCCAACTCTATACGGAGACACGTCAATTAGCACGACTGCCAACACTATACAGATACACGCCAATTAGCACGACTGCCAACATTATACGGAGACACGCCAATTAGCACGACTGCCAACATTATACGGAAACACGCCAATTAGCACGACTGCCAACTCTATACAAATACACGCCAATTAGCACGACTGCCAACTCTATACGGAGACACGTCAATTAGCACGACTGCCAACTCTATACGGAGACATGTCAATTAGCACGACTGCCAACATTATACGGAAACACGCCAATTAGCACGACTGCCAACACTATACGGAGACACGTCAATTAGCACGACTGCCAACACTATACGGAGACACGTCAATTAGCACGACTGCCAACACTATACAGATACACGCCAATTATCACGACTGCCAACTCTATACGGAGACACGTCAATTAGCACATCAGCGGACGCGCCGAGCATGGACCAGCTCTCAACAGAGTGATACAGTCCAACTTCCTTAGGAGCACCTTAAAAAGAGCCAAAATTGATAACATTTTACAATTCTATTAGTGTTATTTATAGTAGATATTGATCAAAAGTGACTTGACTTATAAATAGGTGAAAACAGATAAAAGTAATTTTTCTGTCAAATAAAAAAAGTTCTTCATATGAAACTTGTACTGAAGGAAGAGAGGTTTTAAAGATACGCAACAGGAATCGCAAAAACAAGCCAGTGAAATAATATTCGCCTCCGATCAATTCGCCGCCAAACCTACCTTCTCAATCCAAACCAATGGCAAACACGCTCACTCATCCGATTTATTTTAATCGATCGATTTAAATATATTTATTGATTACCTTCCTTTTTAGAAACGGTCGTAGCTTAGAGAATATAGTTCACAAGACAAACAATTATTAAGCGTGGGTGAAAATAGTTCCAATTGAAATGTTTATTGCAATTCAAGTATAACCACGGAGGGCTGTGGAGGGAAAGCTATTGGAAAAGGTAGCAGCTGTGATTGTTAACCCCTCATGCAAACGATGGTTTTTCATTTGTGCAGACCTTCTCTTGGAACTGTTTATCGAACGTATTATTTTTAACTAGCGTAGCCACGAGAAAAGAAGGCGAGGGGATGGCGGTGTAACGTGGTAAATACTTTATTTATGGTTATCACTATAAATCCAAGAACTAATAAATTCAAATAATATGTGGCCAGTACTGATGACGCGACTCATTGCAGGGAAAATCATCATGTTTACCGCGATCAAATACTCTAAAATCCTAAAACATAACTCACAGTTTCTGGTAAACTACTTGGACAATCACAGTAGTTTTTCAGAATTTTATATAAAAACCTTATAAGACATGAGGATATTATTAAAATTCCTATATTCTAATTGGTTTGCTTTGAAAAAAAATCGTTTTCTACTGAAATAACTATAATGAGGTTTTTAGTGCAGACATATTTTCATTTTGTGTAAGAAGTTTTTTTCTAATTGAGATGGATGGATAGTATAAGTGTACGAAATGATCATCATGAATTGAATTTTATTTGATATTAGACTCACTCCTCTAACACCAATACTGTTCACAGTTTGATGACTGATGTATTTAATTACAAGCTTTTCACACGTGCCAGGTTTCCAATAAACTGGAGATTGTTAGATACTTTTAGTGTTGAAGAGGATTTAAATTCGTCAGGAAGTTAAGTCACCCTAGAAAACCTTAAAAATATTCAAAATGAAGTGCCTGAAATTGGGAGAAGAAAGTGTCTATGAATAGAAATATATTTATAGGTAAGGTAAAAAAAAATGTAAATTGGCAACGGTATTAAGTCTTAAAATATGAAAATTCAAAGTCATAGTTGGATACACATTAATATTCTCCTCCACGACGGGGAGTAATTATATTAAATAATTAATATTGAAATGCCCAACACGGGTTGTACATGCTACAGTAGCCCCATGACTTCTTTGGTGCTGACTGACAGCTCATAGCTGACAGCTGACGGCTTTGAAAAGTTACCAGACCAAATTATGTATCCCTACGCCAAACCATATGATCTGCAAAAAACATGTGTTTAGAAGCTGTCACTTCTGACAGTCAAAATTTAGGTATATACCTAAATGATGACTGTCAGAAGTAAGCTGTGAGCTGTCAGTCAGCACCAAAAAAGCCATGGGGCTACTGTACCAATGCTAACTCTCTGAAGAATGGACAAGAATCAAGATACCTTTCACTGAAATGTACCTCGCAGAAGATAGATAACCGTTACTCTAAGAGTACTCGAATATTCGAAACTGCACCCTCCTTTGTCCTTTTACTTGTTTTCTTCCGGAGAAGACTCCAGCCTGTCTGGGAAAGTGAAGAACAGAAGTGTATTTTTAGCACCGCGTCTTACTACCTGTTCAGATTATACGTTTTTGTACTAATTACGCTAATTGAGAAAGAAAAGTGTAAGGTTGAATATGGAGGGAGTGTACTCGCATTTGTGTCGAGGGAGAGTGTAAGACCATTTTGGAAAACCACTCTCAGTACACCAAACCGAGATTCAAACCCCGAGCTCCCTGTCACGGTCGGAGTAGTCTTAACTAAAGCTTGCCAAACACGGAATTAAAACCCGACGAACGGAAACAAGTTTTATCCGCACACCGGTTCGGGATTCAATCCGTGTCAGTCGGAAGATGTCAACCAAAATGATGCATCGATTTTAGTGCTTTGTTGATAGTGAGTGATAGCAGCAGTGAAGAGCAGGTAACGGTAATTGTTGTGTGCGTGGCTGCGATGTCGATAAAGAGGAAGAAGAAGCTGTTTCAAAATTACTTTGAGTTCACGACAAAGAGTAAATTCAACAACATTTCCGAGATTACCTCCCACGCATTTTTCTTTTTAACACTACCATACTAATGTTTGTTAGCAATGTCATAAATTACAGGGTACTGTTGAACTAAAGTGATTATTTCTTCGTCCAAGAACTTTTTTTTTAATAAGCGAAAAGTGTCGAGGAACAAGAAACGAACATCAACAGGTGTAAATGATCGCGGGTGTAGATGATACCATTGTCTGCTTCGGAATATATCGGAATCCTTCAAAATATTCCCTCCTGACAAACAGATTCATTCCGATCCAATACGGTCCTCCATTAAAATGCAGGTAGTCAACAATTCCCAATACGTTCCGTTTCGATCCATTGTGCGACAAGCTTAACACAAGAGTGACGCCTTAGACCATGCGGCCAACAAAACAGGTTAGAAGAGTGTTGAAATACCTTGTAATTCTGCAGATAAAATAATATTAAATCACAATATAAGTTTGACTATATCGTTGATACTATCTTCACCAACATGCGGCGGCCGCTTGGTCGGTAAGTTATAACTCGTTTGAGGGTTAACGTCGTGGAGTTAATATTATTATTAAACTTACAGTTTGAAATTTACATATGGGACGCATAAAATAATAAGTAATTTTTACTTGGGGCAGATTGAAGGTTGAAGCTATATAAAGCTTATTCAATAACATGATGAGTTCACTACCTTAATGTTTATTTATATTAATCTAAAAACTGTTTTCGTTCGAATGAGTTTCTTTTAATCCAAGGTCTCGTTTTTTTAAAGCTTTATGAAATGTTTCTTGCCTACCCCTTAAGGGAACGGTGTAGGCAAGCAGGCATGTATACATGTATGTAAAGTCTCAGCCCTAAATGTTTAGTTGACTACACTTGTGTCGTTATAGGAGGGAAAGGATACAAGACTTCCNCAAATGAGAAACATTTAGTTCCAGTAAAATAAACAGTGTGTTGTTAAAGTGTTGCTTAAAATGAAAATTCAGGGTTGTAACACAATACATAAATGATTAAGGTAACTTAATTATATGGCTATCGTATCGTTCGTGTTATCCAGTTGGTTTAACATTATAGCCGATACGCGAGGAGACTATGATTGGAAACAGCTGATCAGGATCAAGAAGTTTCAAACGACAGAATGACGAGTATGGCCTCGCATAGTCGAACGGCGGCACAGCTTGATTTTATTACGAAACGTCATTTGCTCTTTCAAAAAAAAATACAAACATGTTTTTTGTGATCAACACTAACGACATTACTATCTTATTATTCTGTAATTTAAAGGTGCATATTGATAATATCTATGAAAATGATAGCTGAAGATCACAAACTTAACGTATGAATACGTTAAAGTAGCTTTGGTAACATTTCTTAGATGTCTATTCGTCATAAAATTGGGGTAATAGATAGAATTGAGCTGTAAAGTAGGTATCTAAGTTGGAGCGGGGGAGGGGGCACTATCGATCACACTAACAGACAGGCGTCACTTTTGAAATAGACTAAACTTTCGATGATGTGGAGATCCAGGTTCGAATCTCGGTAGGCTGTACCGAAGGTGTTTTATCCAAAATGGTTTTCCACTCACTCTCTCCACGCAAACGGGGGTACGCTTCCTCTAAGTATAACCTTACTCAAACCACTAGCGTAATTAGTACATAAGCGTATAACCCCAACGGGTAGTAAGACGCGGTGCTAAATATATACAAAAATTTTATTATAAAATATAATGTTTACAATTTTGAATAAATGAAAACAAAAAGGAAATAAACGAGTATTTTTGAGTGTTTATTTCAAAAATCTATTACTAAATATATCTATACAAGCCACCTAATGTTTCTCTTCCAAACGTAAGCCTCATGTTTATTCACGTGACTGCTAAGAGGTCATTCTTCGACTACATAACGCTTTTTCTTACCTTTTTTTTTACCCCTGACCCCCAACCCCATTTAACACCAAGTAGACATTTGGCCTACCTCCCACTCCGCACCTGTGTTATATAACTTTTCACAATAAGAGTAAATAGGTTCTTTTTCATAGGAAAGTTTTTGTGACACTAACATGATTCAACCCTACCCAAAATAAGAAGTTATCTATAAGTATGTTTACCAACGCTGAAAACATGAACAATAATAATATATTTTCAACGTTAGAATTTAAGTGAAATATTTGTGTTAGGTAACACTGTGATGTATCCATCCTCCCCCCTTATAATAACCATGTAGACCAGGCATTGCCAACTGAGGGCCGCTTCAGTATTTAGGGAGTTGGCGGGGGTCTTAAATGAAGTTTATAATACCTAATGACACACACACACACGTATAAATAGCCTCAAACACACAAACCCATACTCATCAATCTAATCATACATTATACTAACGATTCTGGAAACGACTTGGATATTAGCAGGCATTTACGTTAAATCAAGAGCCTAATTTGTAATGTATTTGTTCAATTTGAAGTATTTCAATTGAGACTGGTGGGCTGCACAGAACACAAGCGGCCCGCGGGTTGGACATGCCTGATGTAGACATTAGAGCTCCCCCCATTCCCCTTTCAACAGCCTTACGTAAACTATGAATTACCCCTAATGACAATAACAAGACCAAGAGTATGACAAGTCTGTCCATAGGCGGCCTCCGAATCTATCTTGAAAGGAAGATTTTTTTTTTAAATATGAACCACAAGAATGATATAAACAAATTAATTCAAACACACATATAAATAACATACCTTCGTCATTTATGCATTGTCTGAAACGTGGATTTTTATTTGTCTAAATAAAGCTATTCACTTTTTTGGAAACATTAAGGGGTACAATCCAATTTTAATACGAAGAAACTTAACTTACAGCTATAAAAGTTACTGGATCTACTTTCGCGTATTCATACGTCAAGTCATGTGATTAAAGGTTGTCACATTTGATAGATATTATCAATACCTATGAAGTATCACTAATAAAATAGTAAAATGTTACCAATATTGACCGCAAAAAAATATGTATTTTCTAAAAAGCTCTTCCTTCGAAAATGTGACAGTATGTGTTCTCGCCAAAGGCACCAACAAGCAACTGTCCTTCAAAAGCTTGAACTTCATAGACTCTAAACGAAGAGACTGGTGGAAATTTGGACGATTATTATAACGATCCTAAAGGCCTAGTTCAATTTTTTTTTAATAATAGTTAGATTACATAATTATCATACGCGGTGGAAGATCGTTGCATAGTAAACTAATAGTGACAACTTTTTTCTATATTGTTAGTGTTATTTTATAGATATTGATAATATCGATCAAAAGTTACCGTTGCAGATAACAGGACTTGATGTATGAATATATTACAATGGTTTTTAATACTTAGTAACTACCAGATATTGTTTTTCTTACTAGAATCAGGGTATAATTGAGATCAAATAATTATAATAGGAGATTGGCTGACTCCAGAGAATAATAGTCTATGAATACAGTTGAACAAAGAAAGCATCTCACATCCGATCATGCTCGAATCTGACAACTTATTAAATGCTCTTTTCTACATTATTAACTTGACAACAGCGAGATTAGGATCAGTTTAAAAGCTAAAAGTTACGTTTCAATTATTATTTTTATCATCGCGTCTTCTTGCTACCTGGCTTCACGCATGTATGATCATTACTCTAATGAGGTGTGGATGAGGAGGGAAGCATTAGAGAGGTAATTTACCGGCATTTGCATGGAGGGAGAGTGGGAAATCATTAAGGAAGAATCACCCTCAGTAGACCCAACCGGGCTTCGAACCCCGATCTTCCCGTCTTCAGCATGCCAAGCTAACAGAAGTTTGACGCCTTAGACCATTCGGCCAATGAAGTGGGTCATTTCAAAATTGTTTTACAAATTTAATTTATTTTTTTAATATGGTAAAACGGTTTTCTTTGTCTTAATTGGACCTTTTTCTAAAGTGGAATACAGAAAAAAACATGGCGATTGCGACGTCTGGTTAGAGCTTAATTAACGTAATCAGTTGTTATTCGCGGGGTGAGACGGGCTCTTAAAAAATACTTATTGTTAAGAACGCGTGCGTAGTCACTAGACCTGCGTGGAACGTGACGCAAGGTTTAGTCCTGGTTTTTATATGTATTTTACTCGCTCTCCTGTTTTTATATCTATTTTACTTTCTAAACTAGTAATAATAAGTACCTTATATGTTTGGGTCAGAGAATTTGTAGCTACAGGCTGATTTTGGTAGGAAGAACAGTAACAGTATCTGGTGGTTACTATAGTTACTAAAACAATTCTAATATATACATACGTCATAATTATGTTATCTAAAGATGTCGCTTTTGATGTATATTATCAATAGCTATAAAATAACACTAATACTAACATAGTAAAACGTTATCAATGTTGGCCACATAGAAATATGTTTAAATTTTCTAAATTTGTTCTTCCAACCAAAATCAGTGCACAGTCTTTTTTTACATAAAGGCTTACGTATTTCATTCTCCAGAGAACAGTTCCAGACATATAAAACTAAAAGTGGCTGCAAAGCAATAATTGCGTTTGGCCGGTAAAGCCCCCACCCCCCCACCCCCCCTCGATGGATACTGTACTTATCTCAATGGAAAGACACGGTCACTCATTTCAACGCCAACAAACACTATTTTTGTGTGTGTATTTTCTTTATATGACTCTTAGGTGGGTCGTCCCCGCGGTATTCGTGCATGTTCGGCCGAGGTCGGAGAGGTCCTGTCGGGCGCCTGCACTCTCTCGCTGAGCTCACCTCCAGGTGAACGACCCTAGAATGCAGGCCATGTGCGATTGGGCAACAGGTCTCTCTCGCGGTTGATGTTTGTGTGTGTTGTGTTTTTTTCTTCTTGAGTACTTAACACGTTTGAGTAATTAGATACCTAGTGATTATATGGAACCCCGGATCACTCAACCGTTGCCTGTCCATCTGGGGATAAGACCAAGGTGGTTACGTTTCTTTGAAACTTGGCAAGTTTGTGAGACCATCATGCTCCTCCAAATCTTAGGCTGCGATTGTTTTTAGGACCGCTGTCTGTTTGGGTTATAGACATATTATTCTCGCTCATGTGTTAAAGATGAGTAATATATACTTTAGATTAAATATACCCGCATTTACTTGGGGGGAGAGTGGGAATCAATATAGGGTGGAAAATACACCGAAAGATATTCAGACGGAATTTGAACTCTGATCTTCCCATTACTGGCAGACCCTTCTAGTTGAGACCGATGCGTACCTGCGTATCCATTGGTGCTCCTTGATGATAAAGTGTTTTGTTGTGTTTTAGCACACGTCTTACTACGTTAGGGTCATAAATTATTATATATTAATTACGCTAATGTGTTAAGGATGAGGAGAATTGAATTTAGAGGAAGTGTATCAGCATTTGTGTGGAGGGGGAGTGAAAATCATTTAAGAAAAAACACTCAGTTAACCCGATCAGGACTTGAACCACGTTATCCACGTCACCGGAAGTATAGTTTATTGCGAAAGTGACGTTTTGAGACAATCGACCATCCTTAGTAAAAAGCGAATCTTTTAAACGATGATTCCCGGAGTAATTTCAGAAAACTAACATTTATCGAGTTCTACCAAACCAATAATAATAATTAAAATTAATAAAAGCATTTACTTCGAGGATTATCTTATGAAAGCTTATAAGCTTTCAAGAGCGAAACAGCAATTTAAGAAAACAGTTCCTACAGTTCTATGGTACAAGTTTAAATTTTATTTTTAAATGAAAGCCTAGTATATCTACCGAATATAATGATTTATATTTAATAAATATTCTGATTACATTCGTACAATTGGCTATACCGTCATGGGCGTAGAAAGGTGGGGTCAGGGTGGCTAAAGGGGGGTAGTCCTTCCCCTGGAAATTGCTGCTCCCCCACTCCAACGTATGGCCCGGATTCCAACCCCGACCTTAGTCAGTGTGCGCACCGATGAAGTAGTGTTTTAAGAAAACATTATCATTATTTTGACTTGACTGTCTTTTGCCAGGCGGGAATGCGAGTTGTGTGTTTATTTGGATGACTTAACATTTTTTAGGAGTGCCGGTCGATGGAAACCCTACGCCGGTGTGTGTTGGACCAACTTACCGGCTCTTCACACACTCGAGAACACTATGTAAGCAACCCAGCTGTATACACTAGTTTTATTGTCACCCAGCACTAATGTGCCATTACGTCATTCACCGGGAAATTCCTTATGAAAAGAATTCCCTTTGACCACATATGCATTGATTAGACTTATCTAAATACTTCTTTTGTGAGTCAAATCACGGTGAATTCCTGTGGCTTAAGTCATGCGTTTTAATTTACAATGCAGTTTCAATTGTTCTGCGGGTGACCTGGCGGTCTAGGGGCAAGGTGTCAGACTTCTGTGCTGGCGGCCGGGGTTCAATCCTCGGTCCCGGCAAAGATTTATCTGATTACCAAACCCCTCCTTCACCTCTGACAAGACATCTTGTCAATGTGGGGAATGCCAGGCCTCCACCGTGGTTCAGATTCCACGTTAAATTGTAGGTCCTTCATTTATCTCACAATCACCCTTTCATTACACATTAGCGTAAGTGCGTATAACCCGAACGGGTAGTAAGACGCGGTGTTAATAATAATAATAATAATAATAATAATAATAATAATAATAATAATAATAATGGTTCTGCGTGTATCAAGAGTATGCTGTGTATGTAAGCTTGATCACGCCAATGTTTTAGACTTTTAACGACATCTAATCCACACACAATACCCCAAAACCTCAATTTAACAGTATGTCTAAAATAACAAACCCAATAAAAAGTGTTAAAAAACCGCGCCGGTAGGCACGCGAATCATGTGCCAAGTTTTTTTTAAAGGTAGGGATTTAGGGAATGCTTTTGTTCTTGAATGTCTGTCAAGAGTGTCCTATAGTTTGATAATTGTTTCTCTTCATCTAAAATGTTCATCATCTAATGCCGCTATGCTAATGAAAGGTATTCAAGAACTGTTGATATTACCATGTGAAGAAAATTAAACTCTATGTTTATACAAGAGCAATATTTGCTATAAAAACTGCTAAAACTTAAAATAAACCCACCGCAGTAGAGGAGCTGAGGCCGCACCGTGTGATCGGACTGTCGCCGACTCGCACAGCCGACAGCCTACTTTCTATACACACGCGCAATGACCTGGAAACAACTTGTGGCAGGGTGGACCAACCAACAACAGGTTAGGAGGAGGAAGTTGGACCAGTTGTGATGGAGTGGGACGGGATTTGTAATGGTCGGTCAACACGAGATGAGGACGACTTAACCTACCTCTACCTAGTCGATGGCGAGGGCAATGGCTCACACTTCACAGGCTGTGGGCGTCCACCGATAATCATTGGATACTTGCGTGACGTCAGTGCAATAGTCTAATTTTCATAGAAAGGGCCATCCATATCTAACAGAGATAAAAGCTTCTAGATCAATTTTCACGTATTCAAACACCAAGTCATGTAATTTGCAGCTATCACTTTTGATATATATTACAAATAGGGCCTATATACGAAATTACACTAATAAAATATTAAAATGTTATCAATGTTGACGGCAAAAGAAGTTTGTATATTCCATTCACGGTAGGAATTACTCTCTGAAAGATCTTTTTTTCCTACCAATATCCTACTATATAGTAGATTTATGGTAGGGAAAAAGGCCTTTCAGAAGTCAATTCCTACCGTGAATGGATTATATTTTCAAAAAACCCTTTCTATGAAAGTAGGGCTCTAGTAATGATGATGATGATGATTATTATTATTATTATTATTATTATTATTATTATTATTATTAGCACCGCGTCTTACTACCCGTTCGGGTTATACGCACTTACGCTAATGTGTAATGGTAGGGTGATTGTGAGATGAAATGGAGGACCTACAGTTTAACGTGGAATCCAAACCACGGTGGAGGCCTGGCATTCCCCACATACACAAGATGTCTTGTCAGAGGTGAAGGAAGGGTTTGGTAATCAGATAAATTTATGCCGGGACCGGGGATTGAGGGTGCCTATTATGACTATTGTTAGTATTATTATTAATTATCAATATTATTATAGCACCCCGTCTTATTACCCGTTCGCGTTATATGCGTATGTACCAAATACTTATATGTGGTAGGGATTGGCAGGGTTGGATATAAATTAAATTAAGTGTACCCCCATTCGCTTGAAGGGAGAGTGAAAAACAATTTACTAAAAAAAACACTCGGTGCACTGATAGGAATTCAAACACTTATATATCCGTCATCGGTAGGAGTGAAGGTTGTAAAGGTATCATGAGAGGCGTCTTCAATGACCAATGCAAGCACGAGCATCGAGACCAGGCGGCTGGAAATGATTGCTTAGTGGTGTGGCGTCATGAAAAGCTCACAGCTAATATGGTATAGCACATAATTCATGGTGCGCTAGAAGTTTAAATAAGCACATAATTCATGGCGCGCTAGAGGTTGAAATAAGCACATAATTCATGGCGCGCTAGAAGTTGAAATAAGCACATAATTCATGGTGCGCTAGAAGTTGAAATAAGCAACATAATTCATGGTGCGCTAGAAGTTGAAATAAGTACATAATTCATGGCGCGCTAGAAGTTGAAATAAGCACATAATTTATGACGCTAAAAGTTGAAATAATCACATAATTCATGGTGCGCTAGAAGTTGAAATAAGCACATAATTCATGGCGCGCTAGAAGTTGAAATACGTTGTTTCCAGTAATGACGTTTATAATCGATACACAGTGAGTAGTACACAGTGCAATAAGTTGATTTAACTGCCATTAGTTATGCCTGGACTTGAGAATAAGCCAATAAGAATTCGAGGAGAGGCTCTAAACAATTAAACGTCAGTATACACAGCAGACGAAAATTATCTTCTTGTGTTCATGTTTGAAATGCCTTGTGGTATCCATATTGGTTTGTTATTAGCGAATTTTCTTTGTTTTAGAATCAATGACTACGATTGTATGTTTAAAAGTAAAGGAGAAATATTAATTTTTTCTTTATGTTGCAAAGAAATAGGTCCACCATAAAATGCATTACAGTAATAAAATTTAAACGAAATGAAAATAAAATTTGATCTAATAGTAGGGGCCTACAGACAAAACTTAAAAAAAGTTAATTTCAAGTTTCAAAAGATACAATTTATTTATCGTGGTTTTTAGAGTGAATCCTTTATTAAAGTATTCCTAGAGACTTTATTTAATAGTTCAAAGGGCTTAGGCATTTTCTAAGATAAAAAGATAATCGATTTAAGCAAGGTTAACTTTTCTTATGAATTGTGCACTGCATACTATGAGATATGCGTTATGAATGAAGCCGGGCATTAGAGCCATTTAAGAACGGCGATTAGAGCCATAAATGCATCTGTGGGACGGTTATTTTTTTTACCGCGTCTCAAGGTTCTTGTGATGCAACGATGCTTGCACGTCACTCGGCCCCTCTATCAACGTGACCTTCCGTCGACGTTTCAGAACGTGAGCCATGAACAGCGAGGTATCTCATTTGAACGGAATTAGCGTGCACTTTTTGAAAACAAGGTAATTTCTGCACACGATTTAAATATAACCAGTTGTAGAAGTGCGGGAATTATACACAAATTGGGGCTACGCTTACGTTTCAACTCAGATTATCAAAACACTTCTTTCTCTCTCCCCCCTCCGCGTATTAATAGTCATCTGAGGTAGAGTCCATCCGCCATAGGAGTGGTGGTAATTGACAGTTAGCAAGAGATCTAAACACGGTTAAAAGAAAAACCTAGTTTAAAACAAATTGTTTATTGGGAAATATTTGACTTCCAAAAGTGAAAACAAATCTATATCATGGTCGTGCAGATCATATAATTTGACGAATGGATACATGAGAGTATATCTGGTAGCTTTTGTTAGCTGTCAGTTTCCTACACTTCTACCGTAGATGGGGTGTATACGTATTTTAATTACGTTACCCGTTTTGGCGAATGGCCTTGGCCTTTTTACACGAATGTATTGCCCAGTATGTCCCTACACACCCTTCGCCCGACTGAAAATCATCATCATCATCATCATCATCATCATCATCATGACCAGTCTGGGTGCATGCCAGTATGACTGCAAAATATGCAAATAGATTGGTTTTACGTTACATGTGGATATCTAGGAACAGAAAAGATAAATTAAAATAATAATGATGTTATCATATTTAGTCAGACACCTTAGTTCTGTTGGTAGAGTGTCTACCTACCGAGCTAAGTTTCCCGAGTTCGATTCCCAGCATGGCCGAAAAACTTGCCATTTGTGAAATGTGGGTATCACCTAATGAATTAACGGCCGGGGGTTGGATGTTGTGCCTGTTATTGAATTAAGTTAGTTTAGAGTTTATAAGTCGTGTGCTGATAAAATCAATCTGTTCAAAAGGTGTACATCAAATACCTCAAATAATAATAATAATAAATCAGTGTTATCTTACAGGTATTGATAACATGAATATCTAAAGGTACAGCTCCAGATCATACGTCATGACGTATGAAATATTAAAATGATTTTCGTGAATTTGGGAACTGCCAAAAAAGTGTTTTCCTATTTAAATACAACTCAAGCTTTGATAAGTTAGATAAACGCTTTATGCTACTTTTACATCACTAAAATATTTAACCATACTTGGTAGTGCATATATTATGATGTAATACATACAGTCCAATGTTCATAGGAAGAGCCTTATCTGACAGCTAGAACAGTTACTACAGTCCAATGTTCATAGGAAGAACCTTATCTGACAGCTAGAACAGTTACTACAGTCCAATGTTCACAATGTGATAAAATGTTATAAATGTTGACCGAGAAAGAAAACGTGTTTTCTAAAAGGTTTTTCCTACCAAAAGCCTACTGTATTTTAATCAGTTAGTGCGGTGACTTAAACGCTAGGGTGGGTAGAAGACGCTAATGCCGCGGACCAAATAAACTAAACGTTGGAAAACGAGTTATTTGTTTTTTATGATATTTTTTACCTTGCCTACCGGAATTATTTTTATTCTCTTTCTGTATTTAACGCATCCTTTCTGGACTGACTGTTTAAATTAGCATACAATTTACACATTGACTTCCGCCCGTTAACTAATCACTGTGAAAGGCGAGACCCCAATTTCACCAATGATAAATTTTCGACGATACCAAGAATATTTAAAAATAACTTAAGATGTTTCAAAGGGGTTAGTAAAAGCAAGCCACGTCTTTGCTGTAATTTCGCATGAACCAACTCATTGTTGTCATGAGTACAAAGTAAGATAAGACCACTCCTTAGGTATTGACAAGCATTGTTGGACTGAATGTCACCTGAAAAAAGAGTCTTTGTTCCTACTCTTAAGTAAGATATTTCTGACTATTGCCTACCTGCAGGGGAAGGGCAGACAACCTTTTTTAAGTGAACCAAACAATAGCACAACAAACATTTTAAGAAACCTAATGCTGCTGAAAGTCTTGTCTATCTATATTATTTTATAATAGATGGTAAGATCAAACCCTTTAATCTTACAGTAGTTATTCCAGTAATTCGAGATTCAAGGATATCACTAAAAAATAATAATCTCGAATCCAAATATAAAGGACTTAAAGGCCGTATGCAAGACCTTTACTAAGTGGATGCTTTGTGGACACGCGTAGATTTGCTTGCGTCATCATAGGTTAAAAGGTGGACCGATAGTGTGATCGAGACCACACTATCGGTCCACTTAGCATTCACTATACGTTATTACATACCACCCTTAGATTGAACTCTCAAATGCAATTATTTTTCGGGTATTACATAGATTCGTGTAGTTAGAAAAAGATAGTGACAATTTAGCTTCATTTATGTAAAAAATAAAAGAACAAAATCACCTCTTTTTTTTATAAATTCGTTTATAGAAAAATAATTTATTTGTTTTGTGTCTTTTCTGTTCTTGAAACGTAATAGTAAAGAAAAATAAACGGAATAGGAATGTTCAGTAGCGCCAAACCTTCTAAAATGTCCATTTTCTTTTCTTTTTTAAAGCATACTTTTCAATATTTGATAAACTAAAAATTTAATTTTGAAGATTTGATGATTCGAATTTGGATTCGAGATTCAAAAGAAAATTTCGGATTCGGATTCTAGAAACATAGGATTCGACCCATCTCTATAATTTTTATTTTAGTAAAAAAAAATGTGCAGAGGTAATGCTGAAAAAATAAAAATAATAAGTTAACTATATTATTAGAAATTACCACCATAGAAACGATACACTAAATCGGCCGGTTTGTGGCTAGTGACTTCTAGTGATTTTTATGGATTCCTTTTAACATGAATTTTGCCTCGGCTATAAAAGAAGTATTTGTTTAGTCGGTAGAAAAATGAGTTCTTAAAAATATTCTGGGACTTTGGGGTGCGAAAGGGACCTGGTACATAGTGAACAGCGGCCTATAGTGACCATAAACAATGATAGCCTTAGGTTGATTGAGTCTTACTTTTGGTTAATGAGAACAAACCAGGATACATGCTAAGGTAGTAAATAGATAATAGATACACATACTGTATGAGGAAGTGATACAAATAAAAATACATGTATTTTTTTTAGAGAGATTATTCATGTAATTTCGAATGCATGTCAATTTCAGTATTCCTGCCTGAGTACAGTAGCTCCATGGCTTCTTTGGTGCTGACTGACAGCTCACAGCTGACAGTTGACACCTTTAAAAAATTACCAGAACCAATTACGTATCCCTACGCCGAACCAGATGATCTGCAAAAACATGTGTTTAGCATCTGTCACTTTTGACAGTCAAAATGTAGGTATATACCTAAATGTTAACTGTCAGAAGTCAGCTGTGAGCAGTCAGTCAGCACCAAAGAAGCCATGGGGCTACTGTAGCTCCGGTTAGCTAACAATACTAAGGTAATCCATAAATCTAGTGAATGAAACAAATATTCCTTTGGTGACATATGAAATGTTGAAATGAATGTTTGTCACACAAAGGAAAAAATCATTAAGATTCTAAGTTAATTAAAAAAATTATACTGAAAAATATATTCTTGAGACAAAATAAGTATTGTTTGTCCAACGATGACTAAAATGGTAACAATGTGTCAAAAAAAATCAGTAGTTATTTTACAATATTACTGATTTAAATAATATTTTTAATAATATTTAGCACCGCGTCTTACTAACCGTTCGGGTTATACGCTTTAAGTACTAATTACTCTAATGGATTAGGAATTGGGAAGGTTGAATTAGAGGAAGTGAACCCGCATTTGCGTGGAGGGAGAGTGGAAAACCATTTAGGACCC
>CABFOW010006100.1:0-35397 GCA_902141385.1 Timema californicum
ATTTCCTCAATTATTTGCGCATGACAGAAACAGTGTACCAAAAATTGCTTTCACTGGTTTTTCCTTTGATTAAGAAGAAAGATACAGTAATGAGAACAGCAATATCCCCTCACGAAAGATTAACTGCTACCTTGAGATTTCTAGCAACAGGCCGGTCGTATGAGTGCCTCATATTTTCAACAAGACTATCACCTCAATCTCTTGGGAAAATTATCCCACAAACATGTAACGCTTTGTACAAAGTTTTGCAGAAGTATATTCAGGTATGTATTTTATAATTTTAAATTACCGATCTTCATCTAGAATAAGAGAAATAAAAACACAAACATTTCTTATTGGCAAACTGCTTTTATTTATATAAAGGGGTTTCATTGAATTTTAAAAGAATCCACTTGATATAACGTTTAGTCTTAAAAAGTGTTGCATTTTTTTTATGAATTAGCATTAAATTGAGTAAAATAAGAGGAATCTGTGTTGTCCTGAGAAATGAACACGTATCCGGTTCCGTCATTATGAATCTGTGTGATTGAACCTTGATCATATGTTGGAGACGGTGTGGGACATGGTGTAATATTAGGGCTGTGACTTTCTGTTAAACCATGGTACATTGACGGTGTGCTTAGATATCCCATTTCAGCCTCAAATAGTATGTCACTTATCTTTTTTTCTGCAATGAGGGTCTGGCGTTTTTCTAGACCTCTCAACTTTACAGCAATACTTTTTCCTAACAGATCATAACGGTCAAGTTGTTCCTTGGGTGTTTTGGAATGGTCACGTACTGTAGTCAGCACTTCTGCTGTCAAGCCATCATTTTTCTTTTTTCTTTTATTAAAACCAGGTCTTGAGGTTATTGGCAGTTTTGGTAGTGTTGGTAACACTTCTTGAACATCAGCATTCACAACTTCTTCAATTGGGAGTGGATTGTCAACGGATTCCTGAAAAATGAAAACTTCATTAGATACAATAATATTAAACTATAAAAAACCATTGTAAAACCTAATTATTTCAACATTTCGTGTTCCGTGTTTGTTTCAGTTTCCCAACTCAGAAGAAAAATGGAAGAAAATTGCAACTTTGTTTGAGGAAAGTTGGGATTTCCCACACTGTATCGGGGCCATGGATGGCAAACATATTGATATAATTCCTCCAGGAAACTCTGTATCTTATTATTATAATTATTATTACAAAGGCAAACACAGTATGCTTCTTCCAGCTATCGTTGACGCAAAATACCGATTCCTATTGGTGGATTTAGGAACAAATGGACGGATTTCTGATGGCGGTGTTCTTCAAAATACATCTTTCTTTGAAAAACTGGTGAACGAGTATTTACATATCCCACAACCTGACGATTTTACTGACAATTTCAAAAATATTCTATATGTATTCGTTGCAGACGATGCGTTTCCTCTCAGAACTGATATTTTGAAGCCATTCAGACAGGGACTATTTGATTCAGCCGAGGTTTTTAACTATCAATTATCTCGAACAAGGCACATTGTGGAAAACGTTTTTGGGATACTTGCCTCACGGTTTCGTATCTTTCAGATCCCAATTAATTTAGAACCTGAGAATGTTGAGAAAATAATAATGGCTACTTGTGCTTTGCATAGCTTTTTGATTGAACACCAATCTAGTGCATACGCCCCTGCGAGCTGTATGTATCAAGACAATACTCATGATGGATCTGTCATTTCTATTGGTTGCAATAGTTCACAATCGAACATGATTCCACTAAATCGTCGTAATCGAGAAATATTTGTAATGACGCAAAAGAAATCAGAGAAAAATTAATGAACTACTTCATGAAAGATGGCCAAGACTCATGGCAAAATAATCACATTTTAAAAAACAAATAGAAACACATTAGGTATTCTTGTTTGTTTGTTCTGTAATGCCATGGCTTGATAGAAGCTTAATGTATTGTGGTGTCTTAAAATATTATCTTTGGATACATTAATAATATCGTGTTTTTCTTACCTCGTCAGTTTCACTGTCCAGATTTGAAGTTGACGTCCTCGGGGTATCTTGATCTTGCAAGCAACCAAACAGGTCGTAATACCCCAAGTACCAGCTTGTAGATGCTATCCGTTGATGCTCCAGACTTCTTTGACGCCAAACTTTCTTTTTCTTCTTGCGAAAGGCAGATCTCAAACTGTTAATTTTATTGATGACAGATTGCTTGGTAGCACCAGGTTCAACTTCGTTCAACTTCTTTAACAATTTGGCATATGCAGCACCCTTATTCGTACGGTCATGATAGTCATGTCTTTATACTTGCCACAGGCAAGGTTCCGATCGGTAAATTGCGTTAAAATCTACACTCACTGGGTTTGGTTTATTACGCGACATCTTTAACTCCGTGAAAAAGAATTTAAAAAAACTAAACGTACTTGCTCCTGACACATATTGAACTGAGAACTCTACAGCTGAACCCCCACACACGCAACAATCAGTTGAACCTTTCAGTTTAAAAAATTGAAATTTCATTTGTCTCAGTTTAACTGTACAGTTGAGTTGAACTGAGACTGAAATACCCACACACGTTGAGATTAAACTGTACAGTTAAACTGTTCAGTTCAAACTGTCAGTTGAAACTGTACGTGTGTGGCCGGCCTGAAGGCCCGTTGACACGGTGTTAGTTGACTAATGCAAGTACACTAATTTGGCTGCGCGCGCACAGCTTGCACCCTGTAAACAGACAAGCAATCTACTAACATGCAAGTTCACTTGCAACTGAAAAAGTTGGTCACCTTCCAACTTTACTGTCAAAACATGTTTAAAATATCATGCTTGTTTAGGCCTAACCTCGTAACCAACAGTGTGAATGCCCAATAGTGTGGCGCACGAATACATTCATTAAAGCCCCCCCCCTTTTTTTTTTTGCTCACTTGTTGTTGGCATCATGTCATAGTCATGTTGAACTTTTACCGTGTGCGTTCTGTTAAATAAGAACAGTGCGTTCCAAACTTCAAATATAGTATTTAATATTTACTAATGCAAGTAGACAATTCAAAATGGCGGCAACTAAAGATTGTGTGTGAGGGGACGACACTTATTTGTGGAATGTTATGAAAAGGATGAGTTTTTGTGGAATTTTAAGCACCAGATTTATAAAGATAAGAATGCAATTGATATTGCACTAGAGAATATTTGTAAAGTGATATCAGGCGTACATATTCTCAAGAAGTGTCCAAAATAAAATGTTAGGTAAATATTGTAAATGTTCTTTTTGAGAGATGTTATTTAATATCGGTAAATAATTCATCAAATTATTATTTCCTACCAATTAACATGGAATGTGTATTTTTTAAAATATACAATCAAAAATAATAAAACATTGTAGTACCGTGATTAGTTCCGGCAACATAATATTCGTGTTATCGGCAAGTAAGGTATGAATGTCCGGTGATTTTTACACTAAGTCTCCGGCAAATTTTCCAATCTCCGTATTTGACAGTTTAACGAATCTTTATAAGTTTTAATCGATAATGTTCAGCCCATACACTTCTAACACTTTGTATTAATGCTTTGGAAACTTGAGTAGATACGCAACATAATATTATTGTCTCATAGCAAACCAGATAGTTTATATCTAAACTAATCTACAAATTAATTTAGGCCTATTATTATTATTTAAAAAATATTTTAGGCCTAGCTAGAATTTAACAATATATTTTGATATTAGTATACCAACATTTAAAACCTGGTTGAAAAATCCTGGGTTGGACCTATTTTAAAAAAATGCCCTACCGAGTTTGGTTGTATTGGGATTTATTGACCTTATTTGAGTTTAATTTTATTTAACATGTATTCTAAATAAGTTAACAAATCAAGTAAAATAATTTAATAATTATTTGGGATCAACTAAAATATATTTTAATGTATTAAGGAACTAAGAAATAGGAGACACACTAATCACTAACTTTTTTATGTTGTCTATATAAAACAATTTTTTTTAAATAGGTCAACTAATTATGATAAATTGCGTTTATTGAAAAATTGTAATTTATGTGGCCACCCATACTTATTCTAAATTCACTCTTACTAGCTCCTAACGCATAAGCATAATTAGTATATGCGTATAAATTACCCGAACGAGAAATTAAACGCAGTGATAAAAAATGGCTCCAATAGAGACCAGTTATCAACACTTCATTTTCAGCCATGTTTTATAAGCGCTACTAATACAAGTGAAAAATGCGTGTCAACACAACTAACATGTTAGAAAGCTAATACCACTAAACTTGCATTAGTCCACTAACACCATGTCAAGACAACTAACATGTTAGAAAGCTAATACCACTAAACTTGCATTAGTCCACTAACACCATGTCAACGGGCCTTAAGGGGTTGCGACACATGCCTTGGGGAGGGAGGGGAAGTGAAAGAGGTTTCAAGACAGGGGAACCATTTATCACACTCTACCCCAAATAGTCGTCAGGAGAGGTTCATGCTGTTTGTTCTGGGAAGTGAAAGGCAGTCCAAAGAGTCTTGTGAGAGGGAGCCAATATTCACTCTACGCTACGCTGCCGTCAGAAGATGTTCATGCTACATGCCGGTGTCACGGGAGAAGCGTCCGACGCCGTGGACTGCACACCAATAAATAAATTTAAAAACTCCAACGCCCCATCCCAATCCTACCCAGACATAAATCACCAATGAGCACAAATAAAAAAGCAATGAGCATACATAAATATTCATTGAACATACATAAATAACCAATGAGCACAAATTAAAAAACCAGTTTGGACAAGAATAAACAAGTTTGGAACACTGGAAAGGGGGTCAGAAGGGCGGGGGAGGGGGAAAACCAATAGCCAATCAGAGAGTGAGGGGACGTGGTTAAGTGACCAAATTCAGTCAATCAGAGCGCTGTTACAGATTGTCCCACTGCTACTCAGTTATCAGTTGTCTATATTAACACAAAGTATCCATTAGAATGTCATCTAAAAATGTAAAATTTTGGTTTGAATGATGAAAACTGTTATTAAAGCGCTGTAGCATATGTAGAGGAGTGGAATGGTTGAGGGAAAGAGGAATATAGAGGCATTTTACCAAACTGACTCAGCCCCAGACTATATCGAAAAGGAACAAAAACATTATGGTTTCACAATAGAAAGAACAATTATCACATTGCACTGCTTTCACTGGACAAAGAAGTTATGGCTGCCTCTTGAAATAAAATCTGTCGTTACCGTTCAAACTCCTGACCTAGGTTTCATTCGATCAGAACCTGCCAGGAAAGAGTGTGAAATGCGTAATGCAACTTTCTTAAAGTGAGCTTAAAACTTAGAGCAATAAAAAAAAGTGACTTGTTCTTGTATATTATGTTTGTTATCATTAATATTATTTCAAAACTGGTATCTAGAGTAGCAACCATTCCAACACGGCTCTCACGGACGCAGTATCTGGGCGAGAGTACCTTAAACTTGGGGTCAGGGTTTGCGATGGCGCGCGCCAGGAAGGGGATACTCCCTGCATCCACTACCACCTGTGCCAGCTCTAGGGAGTGCTTGGCAATGTCACACAGGGCGGACGCAGACACCTGCTTCAGACACAGCTCAGGCTCTTGGAGGCTGAGGACCAGCAGAGGAACCGCACCTGTACCACGGTTATTATAACAAGACAGTCGGTACAGATATAACGGCTGTAAAAGTGCAGTTTTACAGAAATGTTCAGCTATAGCAATAGAGAAACCAGTAGGTATCAAACCTTGGCCTTCCAAGTAGGAGGAAAACACACACTGCCTCTACAACAAACACTGCAGCGATTTTGGACATATTTATAACATTTTATTTGTTGCGAAGCCATTTGTCATCTCTTGATTAACAAAATATTGTTATAAAATAAATATTTTCTAAAATTGTCATTGGCATATTTATGAAGTTGTTTTATAGCCATGGAAATGTTAGGAACATTTTTTTTTTCACAATTAAAGTTTGTTAATCAAAAGTGTAGCGCTTCCTTGGTTTCCCAACCAAAAGATGAAATGTTTAAAACTGTTCGATAATTGCTTGAACACCTCTAAGGTGGGTTGGTAGACAACACGGGATAAGATAAAGGTTTTTACAGTTTTTATAACAAAACATCTTTTTTGGTCATACGTAAAATATTGCTCCAGTAGATGTATTTAGTTTAATTCTCCACACTTGAGAATATCAACAGTTGTTGAATATCTGTTACTTGTTTGCTGACTTTAGCGAGAAACTTTTTCTCTTCATTTTAAGAGGTTCTTTTCAAAGTCCACTAAACTCATGTGATATATTCAAGAACTGATAATATTACCAAATCTGGAAACACAAGCTCAAGGTGAATGCGGTCGGAATGAGATATCTAAGAAAGATATGTGGAAAAACACGTATGGACTGAGTCAGTGATGAAGGAGAGGACAGAGTCAGTGATGAAGGAGAGGACAGAGTCAGTGATGAAGGAGAGGACAGAGTCAAGTGATGAATGGGTGATGAAGGAAAGTGGTTTGAAAGGGAATAAAACAGGTCAATGGGGAAGAAACATCTTACGTTGGTTTGGGAATGTTGAGAGGATGAGTGTGGATCGAGTGACGAAGCAAATATATGAAGGTGTGGATCAAACGGAAATATTAGGCCATGTAAGACGTGGTTAAATGTGGTAGATGAAGGTGTGAAAAAGAGAAACATTAAGAGTTTTAAGAATAAAAGAGAACGTATGACTCAGTGTATAGATGTTGTTGAAGCGGAGGGAGTATGCAAAGATAGGGAGGTGTGGAGAAAGTTAGTGAGGATGGATTAAGTACGGAGTTGTTTTTTGAGATATTTGCACAGTTTCTGCCTATCCCATAAGGGAACAGTGTGTCTACATGTTTATGTGTAGAAAATAAAACTAAACGTATCCATAGAGCAATAATTTATTTATGTTGATTAAAAAATATTGTTATAAAACTGCCAAAATACTGAGCGTAGCTCACATTCTCTTCCATTCCTTCTTTTAAAGTTTTCATCCTCCTTAGTCTATCATATGTTTGGTGCGAGTTCCTTGTTAAAAATAAAGAAGCGTAACCTGCGTCCACTACTGCCTGTGAGAGTGTCTGGTTGTGACGACCGACGTATCCAAGGGCCCAGGCAGCCGCCTCCTTCACAGCGGGGTCAAAGTCCTCTAGACATATCACCATGGCCTCCAGTCCACCAGCCTGCACTACCACATAGGCCATCTCGGGCGAGTGTTTGCCGAGGGCCCTCAGGGCGAACAGGGCGGCTTTCTTGTAGAATTTCTGTGAAGGGCGCACAAAAATATATTTAAAAAAACTACCTGACTCAGTTAAAACTGAAGTAACTGGCTAGAGCAGCAGTCCCACTGGTACAAGGTCCATTTCCTTCTCTGTTAAACAATTTCCAAAAATTGCTTACCACTTTATTAAAAACTATCTAAATGCATGGGCAACGTTAGTGGTGAGGAAGGGGGGGTGCATGTACCCCCTCCCTCTTATAATCCGATAAAATGGGACACTCTAAGTTCAGTAAAAGAAACCGTGAATAGTTTCATCAGTTTGTAGCAACACACATGAATCAATTACATTATCTTGTTATACATTGTTTTTGTGACTGTTTGGGTTATGTATATATGAACTAATTATACTAATATTGGTTGAAACACCAATCTCTCTGCTCATGGCAGAGAATGAAACCTTCTTACATCATAGAAAAGTTATGTCACGTCACACGGCGCTTCCTTACAGTTTGTTTGTCGATAGAGCGCAGCAGTTGGGGCAGTACATTCTTGTGCACCACGGCCTGCGCCATCGCCTCGTCGTGGTTGGCCAGCCTCCCTAGCGCGACAGCGGCTGTGTGCTGGACAGATGGAACCACGTCGGACAGCAGGGGTCCCAACAGGTCCAGCACTCCCGCGCTATTCAGGTGCTCGACGTTGTTGGCTCTCGACGCCAGATCAGACACCGTCTGGACAAAGGTCATTCGCGCCTTCTGGTACTGCTCGAACACTGTCAGGAAAACAAAATATAACACGTCTCGAGAGAAATTAAATAGTTTGAGTTGTGGATTCCTGTATTAAAAAAGATTGTGTGTCACAGCCAGCACACAAAAAACGTGTTGTTGTGTTCATAATCAAGGTGTCAGGGCAGGCAGGATAAGCTCAGTTATCCAAAAAGGAGAGAAAATATCCCTTTGCATAAAATAAATGTAAAATTGACATTTGAATGCTCATTTTTTAACAAGCGCTATAAGTGAATGTGTCAGTTTATTCTGGCAAGATAAGCTGATACTTTTCAGCTAACGCACCCACAGAATCCGGCCTGCGGGGAGCTAGGAAGGTAATGCGCGCGCAACTGTTCATCTCAATCCCTGAAGGCTATCCCCGACTCGTGTTACATTATCACCATACAGAGTGTGTTTCAAAGGTTTATTGCAATATAGATTAGTTAAGTTTTGTGACTTGAATGTTATTATTTTATTGCGTTGTTTTAAATATTGTATTATAATATATATCAATAATGTTTTATGATTTAGTGTATGTACCGTATAAAAAATGGGTGACGCTGTAGATATCAAAAATACTCTTTTGGCTCATTTGACTTTTTGTTAACTAATTTAATTGAACGAAAAGTGCATTTAAAAGGAAAATTAGCAAGACCAAAATTAGATATTTCACAAAAAGTATTAAAAAAAGTATTAGGGCCTATTAGTGTTGTAGTAGTAGTAATAGTAGTAGTACTGTATTATATAACTTGATAAAAATCCTATTTTCCACATTTCTAAGTGTGCCCCTTTATGAGTGTTCTTGACTCAGCTTACCCCAATATTATCATGTCTCGTCATTGGTTTTGTTCTTAGTTTTTTATGAAAATGGTGTTAAGATGACAAATTGTGAAAAAAAAATGTTCTGCTGTTTATGTTTTAAAAATATTAGGTACCCAAGTGATTACTTTCAGTATTTGCTGGTTTGGTAGGAGGACCCCCGAAAATTATATATTGCATCAGAATCACTCATTTTTTTATGACATAAGCTACATATTTTTATATTAGGTACTCTGGGAGTTCCACAAAAACTAGTTTCCTTTAAAATCAACGTACCTTGAAGAATCCTTTTGGCAGTCATTTTATCTAAAGATTGAATTAAAATATGAGACGAACCTACAATTTTTTCGTTCTTGTATTATACTTTATCAATTGTTTAATTTGTTATTCATCTGTACACTCAGATGTAATGAATAAAATGGTTGACAACAATGTTCATTTCTTTGAGACTAAGAGAAAATATTTTTTTTAAATAGGCTTATTACCAATAGATGTCCCCGTATAATTTGTAAGGTAGCAAGCTTACCTTGAATTATTTCACTATGATATAACTTATAATATTGGTCAACAGTGTAACTGTAATCCAGGGGTCAAACTTTTTTTTAAAGGATTGCTACATTACATTTTTGAAAAGTTGTCGCTTGCCAAACCATGCAATCCCTGTTCTTTTTTATATATCATTCTATTTTTGTAAGATGTTCTTACTTTTCTACAACAATTTTACTACTTTTGTACATATATCTTGGACAGAAAGAGCAACGAAAAGTACAACAAAGAATTATTATTCCATAACGCTAGTTATGATTAGACACATGAATATAAAAATGGAGCTAAACATAACACACAAACAAAGAAATTGATAGTTTTAGTGAGATGTATGGTGTTGTTTCTTTATTGACATTTTTGCCCCTAGCTATTTGTGGCTCAAATTTCGTGTTCCCTATCATCAATATCGACTGCAAATGTTCATTGGACAACTTTGATCGGTAGTTACCTCAAATGTTTCGTTTTTGAATATGTTTTACCCATAAACATAGGCTGTGCCAAAGATTGAAATAAAGCTACTAGAACAGTTCTTTAAATTGCCATAGTAGTGATCAGGAAGACTGTGCTTCCTTCTTTATATTTGTTCTTCAGTACGTTGCTGGACTGCATGTCAATCACTTTCAGTTGAAGTTCAGCTGGAACGAGACTTTCAATGCTGAAATCAAAGGGGCTTTCAAATATCCTCGTGTCTGATCTGAACAACTAAATTTAAACTGTTCATTCAAATCAGCTATGGTTTTAACAGCAAAGTCTGCAGGAAATTGTATTTATATTTCATTATATAATTTTTCACAACTATTTTGTTTTGTTCTTTCTTCAATGGAACTGAAGATATTGTCTTCAATAAGCCAGGAGAACTTGTATTTGATTTACCCCCGATTCCATTTTCTTTATTTTCCTATTGGTGACCTGGCGGTCTAGGGGTAAGGTGTCAGACTTCTGTGCTGACGGCCGGGGTTCAATCCTCGGTCCCGGCACAGATTTATCTGATTACCAAACCCTTCCTTCACCTCTGACAAGACATCTTGTGAATGTGGGGAATGCCAGGTCTCCACCGTGGTTCGGATCCCACGTTAAACTGTAGGTCCTCCATTTCATCTCACAATCAACCTGCCATTACACATTAGCGTAAGTGCGTATAACCTGGACGGGTAGTAAGACGCGGTGCTAATAATAATAATAATAATAATAATTTCCTATTAGCTCACTCCAGTTCTGACCCAACTAACCAGCCTCCTATACAATGTAACGTTGTCTGCGTGTAAAACATTAACTAAAGAAAAGTCTGTAATATAATTAAGAATGTAACTCCTCCGAGCCAACTGATGTACAGGGCAGGTCATAAATATATGTTCTAATGTGGCAAAACACACAATGTGAGGACGGTACCTTACTCATAAAATAAAGTCGGTCTTTCGTGTAGGCGTGCCCGAGCCGGATTATTGTACAAATAAACTTTCGAGTGCCCTTAACTTCTGAAAAGCATGGCGTAACTAATTTAGTACCAATTTGCTTTCTGCTAGCATGTGGTCTCCCACCATTCGCTCCATTTAACCCGACTTCTGAGTTTTACCCTCGGTGTAAGGTCGCTATACGGTAGCGGATCAGAACCATGATGAAGGCCTGGCATTCCCCAAGTTCACAAGTTGTGATTAATACGTAAGTCTTGTCAAAGGTGGAGGAAGGGTTTGGCAATCAGATAAATCTGTGCCGGGACCAAGGATTGTACCCTTGAACCCCAGCACAAAGGTCCAACACCTTTTCCCCAGAACACCAGGTCACCGATAACTAACTACTAGAATGGAATGAGGAAGTGAAAGATTGTGGAATGAAACTTAGCATAACAAAGTGTAGTGACAAGGAAGAGGGTAAGGCCTAGTAAAACTATAGGGTTGGTTGGAGTAGAGAGGAGAAAAGTATCTTGGAAGCGTGAATCAGTAGAAGGGTGATAGTAGAGTGCTGCAGAAACATGGACATTGAATGTAAGAGAGACTGGGAAAGTGTAGGCCAGGGCAATGAAGTTTGTTAGGAGCATGTTAGCTGTCACGAAGAGAAACAAGATTAGGAATTAAGTTCTCCGGGAAAGAGTGGGAGTATACAGAAGGTACCTACATGAAATATGTAGGGGAGAAAGCAAGACTGCAGTGGCATGTATTCCATAGACGCAGGGTAGCATTGCTTACCCAGAGCCAGATAGATACATAAATACAATTACCATTAACAAAAAAAGTTATGAGTTTCAGTCTCATCATTGATATTCTATTGAATGGTATATAATGTGCTCCTTGTTCTACATACAAAGCTAAATGTGCAACAGATTTTTCTTCTTCAGACCCTGACTGTGGTCTGTGAGCGAATAGCACCGCGCCTGCGTAGTACGTTCCTTTAAGTCTAAGATGTGTACTCGCGTTCAGTCGGCTGCTCTCGGCTGTTATCGCCACAGGACCCGCAATCGCTTGAGAGCAGACCCTTGTGTTCCTAGAATGCTACACATCCCTTGATTATTTCCTTACTATACGCGACCAAAACTGCATACAAATAAAAATTAAATTAATTTAGTGTTTCAAACAATCATCAGTCAACAATGGTTATACTTTTTAACTTATTAATGTATTGTGTTATGTTATATTTATGAGTTGTGTAACATGGTACCCATAGTGTATCTGACGTCAAGGTAAGCAATCTTGCTCATTACATATTATACTGTTGAGAAGCGTGAATATTCAGTCGAGACCATGCGGATCTACAGATCAACCAAAATGTGATTGCGTCAGAGGCAACACTTTAAAACATAGCTTTGCTTCGTGTACTTTCGAGGAGAAAAAACAAAAAATTCAATGTATTAAAATTACACCTGAACTGAATATTAGTACAACAGTAAAATAATGTTTAAGATGTTTCAGCTCACATTTGTTCAATAATAATGAATGGTTGACGGGATGTCCCCATGTACAAAAGTCATACTGTTGGTCGTGTCTTATTTTTTAAATGACACGTGTGTTTGGAGCAGTACTGGTTACAATGGCAAACATACACAAAGACATTACAAAGCACAGTTTGTCCCCCAAAATCATTTACAATCCATGATCGTTGAAAAAGGTTTGGTAAAACTAGAATTGACCTAATCCTTGATGGACAGAAAATAATACGGAACTAGCAGCACAGTGAACTCGTTAGGTAGAGTAGAGAAATTATGAAGCGTTTCATTGATGTAGTTCTTTTTTTTATATCGCGGCAAGAACTGACATTTAGAGGCCACGACGAAACGAGTGAGTCTTTCAATATAGGTAATTACGTTGAACTAGTGAATCTTTTAAATGAGTAGGATGAAAAATTGAAAAACCATTTAGAACATTAATCTATATTTACGGGACTATCGAATTTGATCTCAAATGTTTTGATCAATGCCCTTTCAAAATATGTGTTACTATCTGATGTAAAAAAAAAGAGTTCAATAAAACCAATTTTGTTTCCATCACACTGTATGAAACAACAGATGTAAATAATTTTTCCCAATTGTCTTCTGTCTTTCGCTATGTTAAACAAGATGGACAGATAGGCCTACATGAGAGATTTTCGGGCTTTAGAAATATTTCTGATGACAGAACAACGGAAGCACTATCTATCTATGTTGTAAAGTTGATACAGGAGTATGATTGTGAACAAAAGCTTATTTAGTAAAGCTACGACGGGGTTGTGGCCATGACTGGGCACGTGAATAGATTGCAGTCCACGGTAAGAGATACATTTCCAAATGCAATTTTTGTATACTGCTTTGCTCACTGGCTTAATATTGCATTGTCGCAAGGCGTGTCTCTTATCAAAGACTTAAGAATACTTTTTCTTACTTTGAATGGCCTACCATATATATTTTCAAAATCAACCAAAAAACACGCTCTCTGGATGAAGAAAGGTCTTCCAAGAGTAACTTTTACACGCTGGAATTATAATTATAGGTTGGTTTTAACCGTTTACGAGTACAGGAATCAACTAATTTCGTTGTTTGGCAAGATTACAGATCCAGAGGGAAAATGGGCTCAAGAAGCCATTGCTGGCCGTGGATTCGAAGTATCGATGCATTATTTTTATTTTCATTTTCTACTAAATATTTTTGCTGATATTTTCCCTCTTACTGATAGATTATTTGATATATTGCAAGCAAAAATTAATTACATCGGTTATTGCATAAACAAAGTTCAAGATCAATTGAAAATCAGGCGTGAAGAATTTGAGAGAATCTGGACAAAAACCAAAAAATAGTTGGACGTGATTGAGCCTGGGAAAAAAAGTCCAAGAAATATTGAAAATACTGATATCTTTGATGTAAAAATATATTACAAACGCCTATAATGTGAGATTTTAAACACACATCTAAGTGATAGGTCCAAGAACTTGAACTAATCATGTTTTTAGAATTTTATAAGCAGATAATTTTGAACAATACAAACGCAGTTTCCTCAAAATGGCGTTCTAGACCTTAAAATCAGCTATAGTGATATGTTTGATTTCCCTTCTTTAAGATCGCAGCTCTTAGTCATCTTCATTTCACAGGATTCACGTCACACAAATGTCAGGGATTTGCTTAATTTTATTAAATCAAATGATCTACAAAGAACATATTGTCAAGTGGTAAAACTATGGGAACTATCCCGGCAACAAATGCTTCCGCTGAGAGAAGTTTCCCAGCATTAAAAAGAATAAAAGATTATGCACTCAATTCACAAGGCCAAGAGATGCTCACAAACGTGTCAGTGTTATCCATTTTAAAAAAATCTTCTACAACAATAAGGCAAAAATCCGCATTTTAACGATCTCATGATTGAGAAATTTTGCTAAGTATAATAGAAGAATCCAGCTCAATTACAAATGAGGTACGTAACTTAATATATTTAACATAAAAATGTTAAGTTTTACATTCAAAAAATCTTGATAGCTTACCCTAGAGAATTATTCACCACACGCCACTGCAAGACTGAGATGGTATGGCCATGTAATGAGGATAAAAAACGGGAGGATGCTAAATAAAATGTTGGAGATAAAAGTATGTAAGAAAAAATATCGCAGGGAGTCCAAGAAAGAGGTGGAAGGAGTAGATTACAGAAAGGGTTCAAGTGAGAGGAGGAGAATGGAAGAAATTAAAGGAGGAATAATGGTGAAAGGATAGAGGAAGGTGGATGCTTTTAACTAAACTGACCCAGCCACATGTTGGAAACAGTTGTTGATGAGTAAAGGCACTTCTAATTGTCAACCTACATTTGTTATTTATGTATTTAGATGAAAGAAAAATAACTGCAAAACGTATTACGTATTTGATTTAGGCTAGTTCGACTCGTCGCTCTTAGGGATGACTCCCCGACTATCCTCCTTGATTATAAAACTCCAACCAAGCTGAAGAGGCCTTTATTATCTGTGGAAGAGGTTCAAAAAGGAATATTTTCTTTGTATATGTAATCTATGTAGTTTGTTATATTATTGGGGATTTCTAAATTACGTCTTGATACTCATAAAGTGTACAATAATATAAAGAATTACAAAAACTACGCACAACATACTGTGTCAATCTGATCAACATTAGTACAGGTAAATACAGTGACATTATTCACCTATTTTGTATTAATAACTAAATTTGTTGAGGACTCAACACAAGTCAATTCACTGTAAATTGATCAACGCCTATGGGTTCTTTCAACAGAATTAAAATCTATCTTAAAAGCTTGTGCTTATTTGGAGTATTTTAGTAATATTTTCAAATAATATTATAATAAGTAATGTGTAGAAACAATATTTATGGAACATTGAATTCCTAATCTTTTAAACTAACGAATATTAAACCCTTATTTTGCAAACGTTTTTGAAAGAAATTAAATTTGAATAATTGTTAGGTACTAATTATTAGGCCTACTATGTGGACTCTTATAAGTTACTAGTTTTTATTGCGTGTATTTAATAAGAGTTTGATTGACGGTGAAAGGATGACCCTTATTTGATAAAATGAATAAGTCAAGTTAGAGACTATATCAATTTAATACCGCTGGGATGGAACGTATCTGTCGGTCTCTGAAAGAAAACAAACAGACCAGAACCAGGTTATGGCGCCATCACCCAAGAGAAGAGACCAACCCCAGATCTCGCTAAGCTTAGCCACGGCAGGAATTAGGAAAACGTTATAAGTTATTAGAATTGTATTGACACTTTATTTTGTCATTTTATTGATAATTAGGGATATTTAACAGTTTATTTATATAAAAACAAACTCGTTATGGATGCTAAATATACACTCACTAACAAATACCGTATTTGTTTTGTTGAATGTTCAACATCCTTGAGACCACAGCGCTATTTGCTGTTTGAAACAGGCTCTAAGCGCGCTTGTGACACTTTCAATGCACATCACAAGCGCCAACAGCGCTACAAGTAATGAGTAGCGTACAAATGTTCATCAACTGCCCCGGCAACATGGCTCGTATCATACACTTATACTTAGTAGTGGAAATAAGTGATCTTATCTTAACTAGTGCGAGGGCAGTCTGATAATGTGGAGCTATAAGAACAAACAGGGGAGGAGGAAAATACACATGACAATACATTGTGTTGTGACTGTCCCATTAAACACTTAGCTCTCGATGATAATATGCGGGTGGATTGTTCAGAGAGGAAAATGTCATATTTCAAACCATGTTTACAATACTAAGGTCACAGGGAAAGGTTTTGTGTTTGTTCCAGTAAACAAACTCGTGCGCTGCTAGAAAGGTTTTGTGTTTGTTCCAGTAAACAAACTCATGCGCTGTTAGAAAGGTTTTGTGTTTGTTCCAGTAAACAAACTCATGCGCTGTTAGAAAGGTTTTGTGTTTGTTCCAGTAAACAAACTCGTGCGCTGTTAGAAAGGTTTTTGTCGATATTTAACCTGAATGCAAAAAGGTAGACCCCTTAAAACTATTTCTCTTGGCTTAAAGTTTACCATTTTAACTTAGAAAATGGTTTATGGTTTAAACAATCAGTACGAGACAAATGGTGAGTTACACCGTTCACACTCCATTGAAACGTGCCATAACCTCAGCCTCTGTGTATCACTAAATGTACAATGAATTTAAATATCCCTATTAATTTAAAAATGTTAGAATTTGGGTTCAATACACATGACCATCACAGACTTGCCTTAATGACCCTGAGAGCAGGAAAGTTTCTGGATAGTTAGTGGTAAGGCACTGGCATGCTAGGTCAAGAGTCTTGGGTTTGGTTCTTGTGTCCAGATGTCGTTTTTAAACTATGGAACTCTGGGAAAACCACCCCCCAGTGCACCCAACCGAGGTCTAACCCCGATCTACCCACCAGCAGTCTAGTCCAACACAAGGATAGCACGCTGGACAGCCGGAGCAGGTGGAAATTACTGTTACTCGTGTAGTTAACCTAGAGTACATAGTTAATGTGTAGGGCCTATTGGTGGTTTTGTCTGATTAAATTAACTGGTTTTATTTTATTTCAGTGTTTTCGTGCTCGCAAAATGAATGATCCAGCCAAACCAAGCGACTCTCTACCTGAAAAAGAACTTTCAAGTCACGACGATGAAGTCAAGTTACTTGAAAATGTGCTAAAAGATGTCGCAAGGGCTGAAAGTTCAACCTTGAATTCAAAGTCCGATGCACCGGTCGAAACTTGTACAGTCAATTCAACGCCCCCAGCACATGACAATAATACTTCGACCCTGGTCAAGGGAGATCTTGTCTGTATAGATGACCACCCCGAGGTCGACCTCGCTAAAGACGTTGATTGTGAAATAGTGGAAACCGTCAGTAAACAAAACAAAGAAGCCAATAATTCCCCAAGCGACGACCTCGGTCCGCAATTCAATAATAGACGGTTCGGGAGACGCCGCAAGAACAACCGCAACGCTAAATCTGCTCCCAAGACCGACCAAGCTCCGCACGGCTTTGACATCTTTGCCGCGGTGGCCAATCTCACGGGAACGACAAACAAGTTCAAGTCTGCTTATTATATGAATCCTCAGCCACCTCCCGCGACAGTCGACCAGGCGGTCAGTCAGGAGCCTCGTGAACCCCAATCTTGGAAAGAGAAAATAAAAAGGAGGCGCAGGAACTACAGACAGATGAAAAAGAAGGCCCAGCTTTCCGCCGCCGGTAAAGTTTCCCAGGATACCGGGAGCCTTCACGATCCGTCTCATTACAACCAGACATTCAATCTCGATTCCCCTGCGACTGACAACAACACTACAGAGCCGTTCGGTAAGCGACCTGGCAACAACGGGAATGTGTCATCTGTTGCCAAACAACAGAAACTGTGCGATCCCGGGACGACCGACACAGACCTGCTCTTCCTCCAGAGTTTGCTCACAGATATGAAGAAGTTGACCGACGAAAAGAAGTTCCAATACAAGATGTCCATGATGGGTTGTCTAAACACTCTACTCAACGAAACATGATTTGGACAAGTTGTTTTCGTTGTGTGCGAATTCCTCTGTTTGACTTTCTCTTGGTAATATTTTAATATAACTAGTTTTTAATTATATTAATTTGGTAATAAAATGGGATGTAAAGCCAAATGTCTACTGGTACCAAAAGAGCCAAGAATTAAAATGTGTCACAATACCGATAACGAAACATTCTGGTGTCCAAACGAAATGGCAACATTCAGAATTGAGTAACTCAACAAGGTCTTTATATTTATTATTTAACTAGTTACACTCTTTGGAGGTTTATAGAAAGAGAAATCAAAAAATTGAGTTTAACATTTAAGAATTGTATTAGAGTAAAATAGGAATTATGATGTCTACTAACAAACTTCCAAACGAGTGTTAACATCGTTTCATAACTCGTCATTACCCGGTTAAGTGAGCGGGTTATCGATCATACTCTTGACCATATTTTATTATTTATTTTGCATATAAAACTTTTCCTTTTTTTTCGTTATTCGCCTTGGAATGTTTGTAAAGGTCCACAGGTATTGCGTTTTCCCAACTCTAATGTCCGCTCAGTCTCAAAAATTAATAAAACACATTTTGTTCTATTATGTTTCTGTCAAATGTCATGTCGAAATATATCTTCAGTCCTAGTTTAAACTGGGAAAACTTTTAAAAAAGAAAAAGAGTAAAGAACATTAGAAGAAAATGGCTGTTGAGTTTTCATGGTGAAGATATATTAGAAAACCGTTCGATGCAAACTCTATAAAGGGACTGTAGTCTCCAATATCTCACCTTGGCTCAGTCCGTAGTGTGTCTGTCTACTGAGCTAAGAGTCTAGAGTTCGATTCCCAGCATGGCTGAAAAATATATCATTAGTTAAATGTGGGTTAACCCATTCACAGAGCTGGGGACTGGATGTTGTGCCTGTCCTAGTCTTAAGTTGTATTATAAGGCATATGAAGCGACGACAGGTTTAGCCAGCCAGTAGCGGAAAATATATGGCTTGGATAAAAAACTGACCACAGGCTGGGAACATTAGTGGATGTAAAAAAAATAATACATCCAAGCGGATCCAAAAAATGGAACTGGTTTTTCAAGTTTATTGTTGTTTAGTGTCATTTTAACACCGTTCATGTTTCGTCGACTGTTTAATGGCAGGCCTACCAGCCACTATCTATTTGGGACATGCACAGAAGGACGCCATTCTGAACAATATACTCCAACGTTTGGCACCATTAGTTTAATATTACAGAAGAAATGTTTAAAAATTGCATTTTTTAAATTATTTATGATTAATACTTTGTCAATGTTTAGCAGGATTTAAACTGTGCAGAGACATTATTTTTAATATTATATAACAGGCAGGACTTTCGGTTACATTTATTATGCAGGCTTTAAATATATCGTCACCCGAGAATGCAAGTGTTCTATCTCCAAAATGGTTAAATTTGAGATATTTGGTGTATACGTTTATTTAGAATGCATATGATCCACCTGTGGTGAAATTGAGACTATTAAATAATTACTTAAGAAGATACAAGCTCGAGTTGTCTTCTAGTAACATTGGTTTTATACACAAGGTCAAACTTCAATGCTCTTTTACACAAAAGTGAAAAATTAGACATAGAACACTTGCATTCTCGGGTGACGATATGCATGGAGATTTTGTTGCAAATGGACGCTAGCATCTTTTGGTCAAAACGTTGTTTTGTGGCCGAGGTTAAGTGATTGCTTGATGTATGAATATGTGAAAAAGTAGATTGAGTTGTTTTTTTAGCTGTCTGGCCTTTTATAAGAAAATCGGGCTGGAGCAGGGATGTAACACCAGAATATAAACACTCTTGTGTTTGATTGTGTGTGAGATGTCTACTGTAGAAGTCGGAAAGTTGTCACGTTAGTGCGTTGGATCCTCCGCACATTTTTTACTCTATGTTCACTTATTTGGATTTTTTATATCATTTTCTATTATAATTATATTGGCGACTCTATCCACTGATTGCACGGCAAATTATTCCATCTTGCAAGCTACCGAGAACGCAGTTGTTCAAGGAATGACAATATTTGTATGTTCAGCACTTTATTTTTATTTGTTTCACAACTTTGTGCCCAGGTTTTAAACTAAATAGTCCTTAGTTCACGTTATGTAGTCACTGTAATGTATTATTCATGCCTATTAAATACTGTCAACAGCCACCAAACTACATTTTATACAACATCTCTTTGTCCGAAGGCTGGTTTACGTGCTTCTCCTCACCACACTTGCCCCGTTTGACCAGGTCACGTGAACGCTTGTCTTACTACCTGTTCGGGTTGTATGCCTCTGTAGTAATAACAGGGATTAGGAAGGTTGAATTTAGAAGAAGTGCACCTACAATAGCATGGAGGTAGAGTGAAAAACTACCCTAATTAGACCTAACTGGGTCATTGGCAGTCGAGTAGATTGTAGGAGTAGTACCTTGATACCGTGCGGCCAGCGCAGGTGGTATTTATGTGGTATTTAGTGGTCTGAGCGCGTTAACAAAAGGGAAGCTGAGAAGGCTCTAGCACCAAGGACCACTGGGCGCTTATGTACCCTCAAATGGGGTGAAGTCGACCAAGTTTTTCAAATTTGTTTATTTTCCTTATTACAATTAATTAATTACAAATTTAATTCTTTTTAACATACATTCTCATTACATTTTTAGTCCAGTATGGATGCTTATAAATAATTAAACTGAAATATTTTTTTTATAAAAATAATATTAGCATAATGAGGAACTTGTCTGTTTTCCTAAATTTATGGAAAATTGAGAAAATCATATTTAGATATAAAATCTGAGCTCATCCTCTCAGGAATATTTTTAAAAGATATTTCTTATGCCATCAGTTGGGAGGGTCTCACCTTAATATTAACACCTTAAGACTAAAACTTTTGTAATTAAATTGGACAAAGGATGTTCTGGAACTAAAGTATGGAAAAGAGACAATTTGATTTAAAATTTATATCCAAACCTATTTTTGCAATGAAAGCAACTTTTATTTTCCAAATGAAGATAATAATTGCTATATTAGAACATAGCATGGACAGAAACGAAGTGTTTTGTATCTTAGAAAAACATGATTGGAAAAAAAATTAAATTGATGTATTTTCACTGTTGTTAAAGAGGAAAAAATTCTGAAAAACACAGTTTGGACTTTATATTCGGATGTCAGTTGTGCGTTGATGACCACTTTTCATTAAGGCTATTTAAAACAATTAATATAACTAATTATTATGTCTTGGTTTTACCAAGAGCCAGACTTAAAAATTTAACAAAAAAGAATCAGTGGATTGGTTTCATTTCACACCCCGAGAAATCAGGCCCAACTGTTTGAAACTAACACACGACTAGGCTATCGCACATATTAAACATTCTTACCCTTTCTGAAAATTATCTAAAAGCTTTTAATGCACTATAAAAATTAAAAAAAACAATTTATCTCACTTAAATCGCCAAGAAAACTATACCAGTAAAGCCAAACTTCCATGATTAATACACACATAACAGAATTTGGATTCAAGGCTTTCCAGCTGATCCTCAGGGTTACCACTCTTGAAATTCTACATGAAACTATAAGAAATAAATAAGGATTAATTAAATTATTTTGGTATTTTTTCTCTGTGGTAGATAGATTGATTGTTTAGTGGACAAGAGAGAGTATGAAACTAAAATGGCAGGGTGTTTATGTTCTCCTATGGACATGAGTAATTTTGAAAATAAGAGTTAAGACCTTTTAGTACTAGACCTGGTGGTCTAGGGGTGTAAGGTGTCAGACTTCTGTGCTGGCGGCCGGGGTTCAATCCTCGGTCCCGGTACAGATTTATCTGATTACCAAACCCTTCCTTCACCTCTGACAAGACATCTTGTGAATATGAGGAATGCCAGGCCTACCACCGTGGTTCGGATTCCACGTTAAACTGTAGGTCCTCCATTTCATCTCACAATCACCCTACCATTACACATTAGCATAAGTGTGTATAACCCGAACGGGTAGTAAGACGCGATGATAATAATTTAGTACTATTTTATGGCCGCCATTTATATGTGGATTAGAGGCAGTTAGATTCAAAACCCAATTTTAAATGATTTAGCGAACATCTTGGTCAAAAATGAAGATGTTTTAACCAAAGAGGAATGTATGAAGAATTTGATATCAAAATCTAATTTTCGACATCAGGACTTTAGAAACTAGCCTCCTCAATTGTTTCTTATCAAATATTTTAACCCTGGAGAATTATTGATGCTGGATGTTTATCTGTAGCTCAAACAGAAAAAAACAAGGTTTCAAGACTTTTGAACTCAACTAATATGATAGCAAGAAGAAACAATTATTTTTAACCCGAATATAGTATCTAAAAATATAAAATTGTGCAAGTTGATGAGCCTGCAACACTTTTAATTTTCCATCTGGTGTTGATATCTTTGAAGAATTGATTTTTAAAACAAATAATTTTAAAGAAAGCAAAGTAAACATTAATTTATTAATATTTGGAAGGGTGCTAATAATGAGTATTGATAACAAATTAAAAATGATATAAAATCCATACTATAGTGCTTTGTAATAATCTTTGGTAATTTTAAAGGTTATGAAAAATATAAGATATCAATAAATTGTGAGTTAACACTACAATGGGCCTATTCCTCATATTTTATTGATCACAATATAAAATTACCTATACATCTAGTTGCAGTTGATGATGACAGCCAACTTAGCAACGGGTGACACTGCCTTTTAGATGAGTTTTAAACAGTCACATAAATTCAATAAGTTCTATTCTTTAGGATTTTAAACTTATATATATATTTCACCCATTATTATTATTATTATTATTATTATTATTATTATTATTATTATTAGCACCGCGTCTTACTACCCGTTCGGGCTATACGCACTTACGCTAATGTGTAATGGTAGGGTGATAGTGAGATGAAATGGAGGACCTACAGTTTAACGTGGAATCCGAACCACGGTGGAGAACTGGCATTCCTCATATTCACAAGATGTCTTGTCAGAGGTGAAGGAAGGGTTTGGTAATCAGATAAATCTGTGCCGGGACCGAGGATTGAACCCCGGACCCCCAGCACACAAGTCTGACACCTTACCCCTAGACCACCAGCTCACCTTCACCCCATTTGACGGTACTGATTACACTAATATATTAGGGATGAGAAGATGTATTGAGGAAATGTACCTGCATTTGCTTGAAGGGAGATTGGATAAATCCAGTTCGTCCAATCGGTATTCAAACCCTGATCTCTGTGTCATTGTAAGTCGAGTCTATTGCGTGGGTAGTGCTTTAGACCAGGGCTTCTCAACCTATTTTCATCTGCGAACCCCTCTGGACCAGACACATTATTTCACTGTCATGAGTGCAATTGGTAGTAACACTGTATATAGTCGATTTACTGGTTTATGTGCGTATTTTTTTTAGTGAACCTCGTTTATTGAAACCTTGTTTGAGTGAAAAAATGGTGTATGAAAATAATAAAAATGGAAATTTCTTCAAATAATTTTTTATATTAAAAATCTGTATGTATATTATATTGACACCCGCCTCGGTGGCGTAGTTGGCTAACACGCTTGTCATGTTGAGCTCGACTGCCGAGGACGGGAAGATCGAGGTTCAAATCTCGGTCGGGTGAACTGATGGTGGTTTTTCTTAAATGGTTTTCCACTCTCCCTCCACACAAATGCGGGTTCACTTCCTCCAATTCAACCTTCCCAATTCCTAATCCACTAGCGTAATTAGTACTTAAAAGCGTATAACCCGAACGGGTAGTAAGACGCGGTGCTAATATTATATTATAGTTTATTGACAAATATCAATTAATTTGTAATATCAAATATGAGAATAAAAAACAAATTACTGAAGGCTGGCAAAAGATAAGAATACGTTTACCTTTAATCGCTGTGATTGCTTGTTCCGACACAATAACTCGAATCATGGCTTAATATCTGTCACTGCTGGTCTCATTGCGATCTCCATGTTCTTAACACTTGAGCGGTAGTCGGTTTTAATTGCCGTCATTGTGGAAAATGCCGATTCGCACAACTAGCAAGAGCTGCCATCGCTGACAATATCGGAAATTCTGCTTTAACACCGAGCCAAAAAGTGTTGGAGGTTTGAATCGCATGAAAGTTCTGCAAATTCTTCTTGGGCTTTCAACGAAAGATGCTTCACATTTACTATCTCCGCGATAAAAGGTTTTTTTAAATCCAATCTAATTGATTATTGTTTAATTCGGGTAGAAAATATTTCTGAAAATTGTTTTCCAAGCGTACCAAATGATAAATTAATATCTGCTTAGTCAAGTCAAAACCAAGCATGTGATCAACAATAAAATCCTCTGTTTATGAAAACATTTCAAATGAGTCATTTTATACTTTATATTCTTCCAAATGTATAATTGTTTACATGAAAGCCTGAATTTTTTCTCTCAGTGTAAAAATATTGGTTCTCTCCCCTTGGAGACACATATTAAGTTCGTTGAGTTTCTCGAATAAATCTGACAGCATAATTTGCACAAGCCAATTTTCATTGTGAAATAAATTGACATATTCATAGAAATAGTAAGTTATTATTTCATTTTTTAACACTAACAGCCTCAATGCGTGTCCCTTTGACAGCCATTGCACTTCTGTATGTAGTGAAAGTGCTCCGAAATTGAATTCCATTTCATCACATTAAATTTGCAAACAGGAGACTATTAAAAAAATTGATAACCTTGTACGGCATTCAGACTTGTAGAAATGTTCTCCTCTTGGTGAATCTTGCAATGAGTGAAAGTAGTAGGCCTGTCAAAATAGTAAATCTTCGTGGCCACTGTTACCGTAACACCAATCGCCAATAGCTGTGCAAAGTTTGTAATGACGGTCAATGAATCCAGCTGAATTGCAAATTTTGAACTTCCTTTCAATTCTTTCAATAAGTAGCTCACACCGATCGTTGCTAATTTATAAAATTCATATATCCACAGTATCATATGACAGTGGATTTTTTAAAATTCGTCTGCATATTTTTTCTCGTGAATAATTTAATTCCTCCCAACTGCCACTGGCAACACAAGATATTCGGCAAGAGGCTTCATAAGATGCTCTCGAGTACTTTTTGTCGACCAGTACATGAGTTTTTTTGATGATCCTAATAGCCTTTTGAAAAAGTATTGTAATAGGAAGCATGCTTTGTGTGTAGATGTCTGTTTGAGACTGTTCACTCGCCAAGCAGATAAGTCTGTCTTCAATATTTGTGGAGATAAAAGTAAATCCATCTTGCCAAAATGTTCCGTTATATTTCTTCTTTTTTGTGCGCGAATGAGAAATATCTTCAGTTTTATATGTCTACACATTCTTGTTGGTTAGTGCTGGATGATCTATAGCTTCAGTAGTATCTGCTGTATTTGTGTTTGAAATTATGGCAGCCAATAACTGGCGACAGTTAATTATCTGTGTACCCCGGAGATACTAGGAGGACAACTAGCAACAGCTATGAACACGATGGATCACAAACTGCTAATAAGACCAAGTGACACGAGTTGTGGAACTCAACTGGTTAGTACTGATGATGATAGTATTTCTATCTATCTCTGTCTCACTTGCCAAGAATGAGTCGCCACAGAAAATACTTTCAAACCTTTTGTAAATCTCCCAGGCCAGCAAAAAGCTCACCCTCGTCGCCGAGCCTGTTATTAGTATTACTGTCATGTTGAGACACTAGTTACATATTATTATTATTATCTATTTTTTTCCAAATGTCCTGCGACCCTTGCCCTGCCTTAGACCACCAGAGACTGATTGCATTGTAACTGGTGAAGCAGGCGTAAGAAATTATTCTCGACTGAGAAATAGGCCTGCTGTGGCTCGTGTTTTAATCGTTAACATCAAGGCTAGTTAAGTGCCTAGGTCTTGCCCGGTTTGTCGGCGATATGTGTGTGTTTTAAGTGTTGGTTTGAAAGGTCAAGACTAAGACTGTACTTGCCGGTATATGGACAACACCTCTTCTCCAATTACTAGGGATTTTCCGGATAGAGGAATTACTACGTGAAAAAATGGAACAAACACATGTAAAGTGGTCAGGGTTTTAGACCCTTAGCTCTCAACTTTCATTTATAAAATTATATTAGTTTTTCCTTTAGTTTACATATTAATACACTCAAGATACTGAGAGTACTAAACTCACAAATACCTTGTTCTTTTCCATTCATCTAGGCCTGATTTAATTATCTTTATTACTATCAAATGGTTAATTATAAGAAAGTGTGGGGTTTTATGGTAATTATAAGTTATATAAATCACAACCAAAGTTGTAAGCAATATATGTTTCAAATTTCAATTAATTAACTTCATTTTCAGGCCTTTAAACTTATAATTTAATAGTTTTTCATTATTTAAAGTCTTTGTTAGAATATTCGAGTCATCCAAATTTATTACTTTTACTATTCATTTTAAGCATCGTTCTTTGTATCAATAGCTGAACCCGGAAGCTGGGAGACGCACCTGTTCTTGCACGTGCAGTCTTTCAGGGGAGGGGGAGGTTTTGGCGCGGACTCCTGGCCAATCAGTGCCTTTGGTTTAGCGTCTGTGTTTGACCTTATTGGGAAGGTAAGCGTCAGACGCGGACACTTGTCTGTTAGTACGCTAAGAGTATGGACGCGGGGACTTGTCTGTTAGTACGCTAAGAGTATGGACGCGGACTAGCCGGGGAGCACGCAAAGAGTAAAGACGTGTACTCTCATTTTCACTTATCGACACGTGTAGAGTCTCGAGATGGGAGAAAGTAGAGATAGCCGAGGTGGCTAAATAGCTATCTTTAGCTATGTATTCATTATTTCATGTTTCTAAATTAAAATATCCTCGGTAATAATATGTAAAAGATTTATTATAATAAAACTTCTATTTCAAATGCTACGATAAACAACATATTTTTAAATCGACTGTATACCTCTACCCCCACCATTATTCCGACATAACCCCGAGATGTTCCCGGAACTGACTGCCGTGGACGAGACAACGTAAGAAGATGCGGTTGATCATCAAATCAGCTGACCGGAGAAGGCGACTGGTTACAAAAATGGCGCCACAACGTGGGGTTAGTAACCAAAACTGACCACGTGCAGACGACTGGGTACACACAATATGGCTGCTACAGAAAATGAAGCAGTTCACACTTTACAGTGCTGCCACTGGACACAGGGGTAATGGCCGCCTCTGGAAGAAAATTGATCGTTACCACCCAATCCCCCGACCTAGGTTTCATTCTATCGGAACTCATCAGGGAGGAGTGTGAGACGCGCAACGCAACTTCCTAAAAGAGAAGAAAAAGGAAAATGGTAAAGAATGATAGGAACAAATAATGTTTGTCTTAAATCGTTGACAAACAACATCAAGAAACAGTAAATGGGAAGGTTTTACATTTATTGACATTGTATAATTTCACAAATTATGTATTGTGGACACCTCAGACTCATTCATTAGTACCTGGAGCTGTCACCCGCGCAGTAGTCCTGGGGACAGGAACTGGAGCTGAACTCCAAGAAAACTCAATCTTTTAGACACGGCTACAGTTTATTTACCAAGATAGTACAGCAACAAATATATTATTATTATTATTATTATGTAATACAGTCAGTATAAATGTCAGCGTGGTAACCACGAATAAAGTATATCATTCATTATTTATTATGTCATCGCAGTACTCACCTTACATTTTTATTCTTCTCTACTTAAAAACAAAAATAATTTACAAACACAGAACTGAGAACAAGTACGCAGCAAAACAACATACAAAACACTAATTCTATAATTTGTTAAGGGATATAACTATCAGAACATACACTCGATATCTACATATAACTTACAACTTAACCTTCTCCACAACTTTCAACAAAACAGTCTCAAAAAAAAACCAAACAACTTAGAATTATATTAGTAAAATATAACAGTTTGTTCTAAATGGCGATATCCGTGTCTTAATCGTGTTGGTGTACCTTGCAATATTCCGGCACGGCACTTAAAACTATTTTATATGAGACACACTTCAAATGTATTTGACTAAAGCTTATCAACGAACGATCAGTACAAATATAACTCGCGCGCGCGGTTACCACCAGGTGGCAGGGGAATAACATAAGGTACGTAAAGCTGTCTAAGAGAAACAGCAAACAACATTTATAGACTAGAGACGATATTACCAACACTCATCAACAACAACAAATCTCCCTTCTACATTCTAAAGTTGGTCCGGTTTCAACATCAGGGGGGAGCTAATACTTTTCTCACCACAGCTGCGACATTTAAAGCTAAGCTACAAAGAGTTTGATACCAACAAACTAAACATCCAAAACATTAATAAAACACTCGTGAGACACGATCGTGTCATCGGAAATGTTAAACTTTTAATTATTATTTCCAATTAGGCCCACAGCAATGATCACAACAAATAACATAGAATGAAATTTCAGAGCAACAGTTTTTTTGTTTGTTTTATAAGCTAATACCACAGTCTAACACTTAGAAACACGCGACACATTTTAACTGCAGTAATTCTGCATCACTACAAATTTACGGGGCGACAATTATTCAACATGAAATTGTTACTTTCCTGTTTCAACAAAAGTAAAGCAAAATAATCACTGTTCTGAGTACGACGCTACTAGCAGCAATCCTCCTCATATGTTTGACAACATAACCTTCACGCGTGAGCGAGGGTCTTCAAGTAAAAACAACATAGTAATTAATATAGGAGAAGATACTAGAAAAGTGTGATATTTAACAACAATAAAGGTACGTTGTGACTTCTATAACGTGTAGACACCCGAGTTGAAACACTACCGGTAGCCACCCCGACAAATATCCGTGTCCCACCCGGTAAGTATTATTTTACAACGAAAAACAACGACAACAAAACCCTGCAACTCAATTTATAATATGAAAACAATCCCAGAGAAACTGCCTGTAAAGTTATTCGGTCAGTTAAAAAAATAATAACTAATTAATACAATATTTTTACAAACAGAAAAAGTCTGTACAAGTAAATTTTCCAACTACAATTTAACTGTCAAGATATCCACACATTGAAAGATTAACATAATTACTACGATAACTTCCGTTAGTATAATAATCTATTTAGCTGTTTATGTTTAATAGATTATAAGATTTTATTGTAATGTTTTTTATAGTTCAACCACAGTAATAATAATTATTGCAACTTTAACTCTAGAAAGAAAAACGAAAAAAGTCTCAAATATTGCACAACAAATTAAAACTCTAATTACCGCACCATCAGCTGTGCTTGCATAATTTAATACCTCCATGAAAAGCTAAGAAAAGAGTTTCAATAGAACAGGGACCAGATCGAGAACTAAACTCTACAGTAGAGCGTCGGCTAACCCAACTCCTGGTTTAAATAATGTGACACAGCAAATGAACGACGCGCGGTGGTGACCTTGCAAACCACGCCCGAACGTACGCTGCTCGCCACTCCTCGTTTTGTCAGTGTCGTGTCGAACACTCCTGTGATCTTTTGTTCACAGTTGAAGGTTTTATTGAGTATTCTGTGAGAGAAATGTTGTCTACAAATAAAAGACGTTGTAAGTGTTAACTATTGAAATCATAAACAGATTACAAAAAGGTGAGTCTGCTTCGTCACTGGCAACGTTTTGTAATGAAGTTAAGGCTACTATTTCTGATAGTAAGAGTAAGAAAGATGTTCTGTTCAAAACTAGACACTGACGATGGCTCTAAGATACGTGAAACTATGAAACATTAGAAGAAGCTATGTTTGATGGTTTGTGAAGAGAGGAAGTCTGGGGAGAACCAATATCTGGCCCGTTACTGGGTCAAGAAGCATACTTTTCTTGATACTGTGAATAGCCATCTTAACTGTTCACCTCAGAAAGAAACTTTGTCCAAAAATTTTTGATATGTTATAAAATAATTTAAATTTTTTAATAATAAAAATATGTTTTGCAATGTTTTTTCTATTTTTATTATTAGTATTATTGTTATTATTATTATTATTATTAGCACCGCGTCTTACTACCCGTTCGGGTTATACGCACTTACGCTAATGTGTAATGGTAGGGTGATTGTGAGATGAAATGGAGGACCTACAGTTTAACGTGGAATCCGAACCACGGTGGAGGCCTGGCATTCCCCACATTCACAAGATGTCTTGTCAGAGGTGAAGGAAGGGTTTGGTAATCAGATAAATCTGTGCCGGGACCGAGGATTGAACCCCGGCCGCCAGCACAGAAGTCTGACACCTTACCCCCTAGATCACCAGGTCACCTACTCTATTTTTACTGCCATAGCTGTTTCCTATATTGTTTGACTATCCGACCCACCCTTGGTCCCTATCAGTTCGGATAATCGACTCTCTACTGTATTTGTTGGGAGTGTTATGTATGCAACATTAAAATGAAATCCATTCTAATGAGCAGGAATAAAAAGTAAAAGCACATTTTAAATTTTGTTGATGTTAGCAAATGACAGTTTGTTCTTAGAAATAATGACTCAATCTTTTAAACACATTTAACAAACATATTCACATACTGGTCAAATATGACTTTGTCCAACTTCCTATACATTTAACAAAGGGTTTGAGTCAATGACAACCAAAATAGGAACTGTCGGATATTTCATGTTTAGAGAGGAGAGCCAAGTTCACATAGTTCTGGTTAGTTGTTTTATGTTTAGAAAAAATCTTATATTGCGTCATTGTGCGCAATATTCCATACTATAATCTGATAAATCAAGTTCTCATAACATTCAATTCCTTTAGTTCAGAATTTTTCCCATAATCGTCAATTTGTAATGCACACAGCCCCTAGAAATGGCAATAAGTGAACATAAAATGGATATTTTGGTTGGTAATCGTTGAAGCAAAGCCATAGATGATAGTGTGTGTGTTTTTAAAAGCCAAATAGAAGTTCTGGAGCTTCACACAGCCTCTACAGATGGTCCACGTTGCTGTTGGATATTATATTGATGGATTAATACCACTTAGCTTGGAGGGTCACACATCCTGGATACCAGATGGACAGAGTTTAATTTCGACTCGGGGAGAATACAATTCTTACATGGCAACACACGAATCGAGCATCAATCAGTTTGGCAATATAAAGAGAAATTATGTGAAAACGTAAAATAATCAAAGTATTCAACTTTGATAGATTGTGGCCCAGAACTGAAACATCAGAGTTATTCTATCTGTTCGTAGATACTCGCACTATCAGGTGGACAACGAGTACTTTGTACAGACCTACCAACATAGGTTCATAACAGAATTTACAATTTATTGACTAGACATTTCAACGGGATGGTAGGTTTGTAAATCTACTATATATATAATTAAAGTTATGTTATCATTAATTATTGAACACAAGATTGGAACCAAGTTGCGAGGGCTAGGGCGCCAATAAATAGTACAAAGGGAAATTAAACATTATTGTACTATTTTGTTTTCCTCCACGCATCAGTGCAGTACTTTCTGAAAAGTAAATCAGGAGAAAATGGTTTCGGCCACCAACTGGAAAATTCAGTCTTATCCGACTACTATTTCCCGCCAGAACGGTAACAAACATTGTGACCAACATAACATCGGCAGGAGGGTGGAGCTATGATATGTGTCCTACACCCCGACAAACCCGTACACCTCCAGGACTCTGATCTCAAAGTCCCCGCTCTCACACAGGGGAGGGTTGTTGAAGGTCACACAATGGTCCGTCTTCCCGAACCTTATGTTCTCGTCCATCCAGATGGCCTGGCCTTCCCTGGGGACACAAGATGAGACAAAGTGATACTCCATCATCTGTGACTTACAAACTAACTTAAATCTAGCCCCCGCCCATTAATTCATCGTCGTGAAAGGGATGACCCACATTTTTCAGCCATGCCAGGAATAGAACCCGGGACCCTTCACTCAGTAGGTAGACATACTACCAACTAAGCTAAGATGTTGGGTCCATTGAGGTTAGTTTTGTCATACTACCTGTCCAGGCTCTCCACAACGGGGTAGGGATGAAGAAGGAAGCAATTTACAGAGTTGTGAGACCATTCGACCACCAGTGCGAGTCTGGGACATTGTACTCACCCTCCCCCGATGGTGAGCATCTTGGTGTCGGCCGCCATGAACAGCTCCGCTGAGTGTCCCAGGCTGGGGTCGTCCTGGGAGCTGTCTATCCCGACCCAGGGGTACTTGGCCCGCTCGGGGTACAGGCTGAACAGGAACGACTCCCCCGTCCCGAAGTACGCCTGCCTGTTCCCGTGGTCGTCCTTGAGATTGCGCTCGTACCAGCGCGACGAGCAGTAGGCCCCGAAAACCTCGTTGTTGCAAGTCTTGATCATGAGGAGGGTGGGCTCGTACATCTCCACTCGCACATAGAAGGTGGTGAGACTGCAGCCGTGCTCCTCGGTGGTGTAGAGCAGGCGAGGCTGGTACATGGTGATACGTACCGGCAACCAGGACCACAGGGCGAACAGCTGGAACAGTCGGCACGGTGGCTCGTCAAGGGTGAGTCTATCGGGAGAGTGGTGCAGACCCCTAGGCCGGTGTCTAGGTTCGAGGGCGAGTCTATCGGGAGAGTGGTGCAGGCCCCAGGGCAGGTGTCTAGGTTCGAGGGTGTCGAGCAGTGATTATTACTACTCTGAGGGGTGGTTTCTCCTCCAAGTTTGCACATCCCCTTAAAATCCACCTTCACCTTGATGTGTTACCTTAGACTAGAAGCCACTAATATCCAACATATCGGTAGAGAAGTGTCCTCTCCCCCGTGACCAAGTCGCAACATGTATAACCACAAAGTACAAATTGTTCGTGGAAAGGGTGTTTGGGATTCCACAATTAAATATTTTCCCAATTTATGTGATTTTTACTGTATAATGTTTGGCAACACTGCAAGTTCTTACTTTGTCCCACTATTTATATTCCCGCCCCGGTGCCAATGGTCTTAGGCATCACTGCCGCAATAGGCTAGACCGTCAATGACGGGGGTTGAATTGTAACTATTGCTGAATTAAACATTATTCAAAGTTAAAACTAAGGAAAAATACTAATAATGTATGATTATTTTATAATAAAGGAAATTGATAAAACTAAAGAAAAAGGAAAAATAAACTACCAAGAGTAAATTTGATGAAGAAAGCCGACCCGAGGAAAGAGGAGAAATGTGGGAAGAGTCCAATGCACAAAGGTGACATCTTCTTCCTTTCTTCTGTCTTCTATAGTAGAAATAATCTCACACATTTTAAACATGAATATCATAATATTTCGGCATTGTTGCCTTTATCAAGATGTCACCTTTGTGTATTGGACTCTTCCCACATTTCTCCTCTTTCCTCGGGTGGGCTTTCTTCATCAAATTTACTCTTGGTAGTTTATTTTTCCTTTTTCTTTAGTTTTATCAATCTCCTTTATTATAAAATTATCTAGCCATTGGGCCACCTCATTTTTAAATAATGTATGGTTAATACTCTATAGCAATTTGTATAGCATGTATTACTTAGTTTAATATATATTACGGTCAGCAAGTGGTAAACTTATATGTATAAACTTTGAGCTGAATGAAAGCATTTAACAATCATGCCGCCAGCCACACAACAAGAACATGCAACCGTCAAACTGTCGTCAATTCTCGTCAGTAGGTCAGATGGGATGGAACCATCGAGAAGTGTGTCGGCAGGCTCTGAACCCGGGTTGTTTTATTTTAGCAACGAGCGAAAAGGTGGAATTATATATCTTAACCCGAGTGCGACTTGGCAGGAACTGCACCAAGGACTCGGCAGTTCTCGTCTCTACAGTTTCGGAACTATAATGGCAGAGTGTGAGGGGAAAGAGAATAAAGGTAATTTTTTAGTCTTTATAACTAAACAAATTTTTGACCAAAAAACAACAAAACATTGTTTGGTTTAATTTTTTACACTTGCTAATCTTAACAATCATTTTATATTTGCCACGAGAATTGTGACACTTGTCGTTACACTTGTTTAAACAACCAGAAAGTGTTGTTCAAATCATGGTATGATCATAACAACTGTTGTATCCATTGTATTAATGTTAGCCCCGTCTCCTCACGTACAAAGATTGGGCGGGGATGGAACCGATGAGCTACACCCAAACTATCAACCCCTTGTGCTCCTTCCAAGTAAAACAAATGTATATTTTGACCACCATTTAAACCAAAAAACTTACAACGTTCATTTTGGATGTTTCATATCTGATTAATTTGTGAGATTAGTTTGAACAAATGTTAAAAAAAAATGAGATCCATGCTCAAGATTTAACACAAGCCCATGCACAGTTTTCAAAGATGATAATTAAAGGGAAAATGACGCCAAACGGGCATATTAAATTAATAATTGAAAGGAAGATTGAAAGCTAAGGTTGAGTCTTAGAGTTCACAACTAAAACATAACAAAACAAACAATTATTTAATTTTCGGGGTACACCGGTCTCCTTCTATCCTCCTTTCAATGTTTAATTTAAAGACAATTTAAAATTTTATGATTCCGGTTATTCTCAATTCCAATCCCTCGACATTTTCCACGAGTCCAGCATTGCTCTAATGATATGTTAGTTATTTATAAAATGATTGTAACGTACAACATCACAACCTGGATATCTCAGTGGTAGAGCATTGGCGTGCTAATACAAAGGTCCTGGGTTTGATTCCCATGTCCACAGGTTATTTTTCAACTGGTTTAAACTAATTCATTTATATAATGTATTGAAATGTGAGTAAAACAAAACAACCAAAAACTGACGACTTTTTTTTTTAAAGAGGCCCTATTTGATTCGTGCAAGGTCACATTGAATGCATTTACAATTTGTTGGTAATAAACAGAAACGGCAAAGAAATAATAATTATCAATGAAAAATCGCCCAAAATTTGAATATCGGTGTTTCATTTGAATGCCAGAGCTAAGAATCGCGGCATAAATCTGAAATTTTCTTTCAAATCCCAAATCCTATAATCTTTAAAAATATACAATTTTAGTTAAAGTGAAAATATTTAAAATTTAATTTATAAAAATTATTTTACATCTTGGATAGATATCAAAGTGTCTTAGTACCCGTTCAAGTTATACGCTTAAGTATTAATTAAGCTAATGGGTTAGGAATTGGGAAGGTTGAATTTAAAGGAAGTGAACCCACATTTGTGAGGAGGGAGAGTGAAAACCACCCCCAGTTCACCTGACCAAGATTTGAACCTCAATAACCCCGTCCTCGACAGTCTGGTCCAACACGAAACTAGCGTGTTAACCAACTTCGCCACTGAGGCGGGTAAATGATATTGCGACAATAATTATTTCCAATGATAGGATATTTTATTTATTATTAATAAGCAAACAATCGACAGGACTATAGTTTGGAAATAGAAATCTAGCAGATTTAATATAAGATCCAAGTCCAAACCCACCACATGAGACAAATAATAACAGCACAAATATTGGAGACACATTTCCTCCGTGGAGTTCGTATCAAACTGTTTTCTAATACACCTTTACATCGGTTACCATGTAAACGCCCTAGCTATTTTCTTATAATGGTCTTTACTTTTTTCTTTTTTTTTAAGTTTTCCCAGTTTGAACAAAATTGAATATGTATTTCGACATGAAATTTAACAGAAACAT